>OFHS01006375.1:0-10192 GCA_900245855.1 Calvadosia cruxmelitensis | reverse complement strand
CAAACTCAGCAAAACACCGCTCAGGTTCTCTCAACCGAGATTAGGTGTAATCAGATCATCAAACGAAATCAATGTGTTTTATACAGAACGTTAAAACGAGGTACGCATGTACAGAACGAGGTTAAACTGTTAATAATTACATGGACAAGGCATAACAAAGATATAATAAACCTGGCGGTAGTAATGTACACAATCTCACAAGGAGAAAATGATTTGGCGTAAGCGGACTTGGATTATCGATGCCGTCAGAGATCTTCGTAAGCAGGCGTGCATTCATCAACGATTTGATTTCTACCGAGAACGTATTGAAGGTTTCTTGATGAAGCGTTTGTCCTTGCATCGTTGTCTCTATCGCTTGTTTGTACTTCGGATTAGTCATTCCCACGATCCTCCCATGTGAGGTGATGACGGTGGATTGAAGATCCATTTGGTTGTCGTCTGCTGCAGGTCCTTGGTAGTCATCGTCTAATTCCAGTTGTTGATTGAGTCTCACAGCTCTTTTTCTGCTCCAACGAAGTTTGTACCATTGTCGCTTTGGATTACTCTTGGGTTCCCTCGACGTGAACGGAATCGTCGTAGCACGTTGATGAAGTTGTCAGTTGACAATGAGTTAGTTGATTCCAGGTGGACAGCTCTGGTCGTCAGACATTTGAAAAAACAACACCAGCGTTTCTACTTGGAACCTATGACCTTGGTCTTGAATGGACCAAAGTAGTCCCCTCCAGTTGTCTCGAATGGGTAACCTGCAAGAACGACTCTATACTTCGGAAGATCTGGCATTAATTGATGCAATGGTCGTGCGGCGAGTTTGTTACATATGATACATTTATGCACCAATTGTCTAACATCAATCTTGCACGAACAATCCAGTAACGTTGTCTAACTTGTATTAAAACAATGTCTTTACCTCCGTGGGCAAGCTTTGAATGCACGTCTTGTAGTATTGATTTTGCAACTGGATGACCATGTGGAATGATAAGTTGATGCTTTGCGTCAGCATCCATCTTTGCATGTTTGAAACGACCGCCAACTCGGAGTAGTCCAGTTTCATGGAGAAATGGGCGAAGTGGCAGCAAATGGCTTTTCTTGGGGCATGGCAGTGATGACTGCACGGCTTTGATTTCTTCTGGAAATGCCTCATGTTGCAGCTGGTGAATGATGATATTCTCTGCCTTGTCCAGCTCTTCTAGTGTCGGTAGAATCGACTTGTTGTCTCTGTCATTGGCAAGCCATCGTCTTTTGAACGCAAGACATGTAGCCACAACTCTGCTCAACCTGTTCCAGGATGAGAATCTCGCAAGCAATGAAACAGGTAATGCTACATCACAACTTGCTCTTTCTTTAGCTCAAGTAATGATTGATCGAATGAATTATCGTCTGACTGAGGCCGGTACTGTTTGTCTGAATACAAGAATTCATGACCCCTAAGCCAACGACTATCTTGAGTAAGCTGAGTTGGGTTGATTCCCCTTTATGCATGGTCAGCAGGGTTTAGTGTGCCTGGACAGAATCGAAAAGGGGTTAGGAATGGAAAATGATCTGAGTAATCTTAGTTTTTCGATTTCTCTCAATAGTTCTTTCCAGTTTGTCCAATTTGAAGCACGTCGTCTGTCAATGGTTCATCGCAATCGATTTGTTCTTTCCACATTTGCTGCATCAGCAATTTTGGCTTCAATAGAATCGGTGCTAGCATGCCATCTGGACTGAACATGGAACTGATTGACGATGGAACGTCTCTTTTTGTGTTTGGTGTAGTCAAGGCATTTTCGTTAACTTTAAAAGAAATGTGTCTTCAGTTAGGTCCCATTTTACACCAGTAGCTCTTTGAATGTTGGTTTTTTGCACATCAATGTCAATTTCTGTGATTCCTCGCTCGGACTCTGGAATCGAGTCCAATAAACTTTTGTTGTTTGAAATCCATTAGTTAGCCTGAAGCCTTTGTTCTCAAACAATTCTCTCATCGTGTTTGCTAACCTAATTGCATCCTCTTTAGTGTCTTTTGACGTGAGCAAATCATCCATGTAAAATTGCCTATCGACTGTTTCCCCCATTTCCTCTCCGAATTCACTCACTTGATCACTTGCTGCTTTTTTGAGGACGAAAGAGGCTGCACATGGAGAATCTGTTGCACCGAAAATGTGTATTGTCATTCGATGAGACATAGGAGCTTTACTGAGGTCACCGTCTGACCACCAAAGAAATCTCAAGGAATCCCTGTCCTTTTCTGGAACTCTTGTTTGGTGGAACATTTGTTCAACATCGGCCATCAATGGAATGTTTTTCTGGCAAAATCGTAAGAGGCAACCAAGCGACGAATTTAGCAAACCTGGACCAGTTGAAGTTGCTGCTTAAGTGAAGTTCCCCTATAGCGGGATGCTGCATCAAAGACAATTCTGACGCTGCCTGGCTTGTTAAGATTTTTCACACCTTGGTGAGTTGAGTACCATGTTTTTGAACCACATTTTTGCTCTTTTTCTGTTGTTAGCTTTTCAGCATGACCGTGTAGCAAAAATGTATTTACTTCTTTTGAGTACATTTGATAGAATTCCAGGTCTTTTAAGAATCGCTTGCGCAGTTGCTCAGCACGGACTTGTACAATGACTTTGTTGTTAAGTAGGCCTAAACAAACATTTCCATTTTTCAAAGTAATCCAATCTCATAATGACCGTCTACAAATTTTGCTTCGTTCAAAGCTGTCATGGCTTTTCGATCTTCAGTAGAAAGGGGCATTGGATCTTTGTAGAGCGTGCCAAAACTCTCCGTTGTCCAAAACTCTTCTAAACTTTGTGCTTCGCTTTCGCATATGTTTGCTGCTTGAATTGCGACCTGATAGTTGCCTGCGCTTTTCCCACCAAATAAACTCCATCCCAAGGCAATCTTTATAGCATAAGGTTCTGATGGTGTCTAGTACCTTTGGGGCCATGGATAGTAACTAGAATAACTTGTAAATAAACACTCTCTTTGCTTGGGATAGTTGTAGTTACAGTGGCTGAGGAATTCTCAGCAGGGGATTCTGGTGCCGCGACTGCAATCTTGGCTGAAACAATCAGTTTTTCTTTTTGAATTAACGTATCATGCAAACTTTTGCATGACTCGTAACAAAGTTTTGATGAACAGTCACTTGCCCTGTGACCTTTTCGAAGGCAATTGAAGCAAAGTACCATCTCTGCTATTAACTTTTGCCTTTCTACAATTGTTTTGTCTTCAAAAGTCTTACAATTCCAAATGTTGTGGCTTTCCTTGCAAACAAAACAAAGCTGAGTTTGAAAGGTTTTGCTCCTGTGGCATTAATAGTTATCTTTCTGCTTGTGTTTTTAGGTTTCGAATGTTTCGTTGTGTTGCCACTAGCGTTTTCAGTTGTGTCAAGCATTCCCCAAACAGCGTCCATTGAGGCTAGCATTTCGTATTTCACAAATTTCAGCGGTTCTGAAAGATTTGGTTCTTTGTCATCTGTTCTAATTGCGACAATTTTTCTCTTCTATCGAAATTGCATTTGCAAAGGCAATCGATTTGCTATGGCGAGCAGTGACTGTGATGTCAGCATAGTAATCAAGCTGCTCTAACGTGGATGAGCAAGAATACAATTGGTAATAGAATTTCTTCAACGCATTTGCCTCTTTTGAAATTATCGGGCCATTCACCACGCGGTTGATAAATGCGCGAGAAATGATGACTCTGTTGCCAAACATCTCTTTAAGTAATTTCAGTGCTTTGAAATAGCCATTGACATTATGTGGAAGACCTTCAACAGCCAATTTGGCTGGACCTTTGAATTGATTTGATTTGATTTGTTTGCTGTAAACATGACAGGCAAACACAATGACTATTTGAGTAGTCCACTTACATGCAGCCTAATAACATTTACAACACTGTAATAATAACACGTTATCTAAATTATACTTGAAACTAGCCACAGATTTAGAAATTACAACTTCATCCGGTAGTGAATTCCACATTGGCATAACACGGTTAAAAAATTCATATTTAACACAGGACCAATACTGAACTTTCAAAGAATGTCCACGAGAGTCATATTTGCTACTGTAGAAGGTAAAGAATTCTGAATGATCTAGATCAACAAAGCCATTTTATAAAACATGCAAAGATCAAATTTAATGCGACATATTTCGAGTGTATCTAGTTGGAGTTTTGTGAGACAATCAGCATAATCAATGTATGAGATTCTTGCCTTCTTGCACACACGACGTGTGAAATAGCGTTGCACTTTCTCAACAAGATTGATGTCTTTGAGCAGATAAGGTGGCCAAACAGGAATGCAAGATTCTAGAATTGGTCTGATATAGATAATGTATGCTAATGTCAGTAGATGAGGGTCATTTGAAGTGAAACATTTGAAGAGGAGATATATGCCCTTGAGTACGCTTTAGCAGCTATCTTGGAGCAGTGAGTATGGACCTTCAGATCAGAGGAGATGATAATGCCAATATCACGGATACTTGAAACATGGGACAATGTATGATGCGAAAGAGAGTAATCGAAAGCAGGTATACGAAGATTGCCAATTGATAGAATGTTACACTTTTCATATGCAATTCGGAGCTGCCACGTCTCGGACCAACCTTGAAAACATACAAGAGTAGAAGATAGGGAGGAGATGTCATTGACCTTGCAAAAAGGTTAAGTAAATGTGACATTTTTGTATCAGGAGATAACGTAGTTATTTCATGAACTTGATGGCGAAAGGAATTGATAAAATCTTGATATTGAAATGGATCAGCATCGAAATCTTTGAGCTTTAATGTGAGCGAAACTAGCGTGTCTGCCCATTGAGCGTCAGTGGTGCTTGAAACGTCAGCTGAATTTTCTTCTAGTGAAAGCTTATTAATCCAAGAATCTAATGACAAGCATTTTTCTTTGCGAGCGGACAAAGCTTTGCTAACAGGACTTTGGCTTTTGCCCTTTTGGTCTTCTACCTACTTTAATGGATGGGTCGGGATTGAGTTGGATTTGAACTTTAGCTTCGGTTAGGGGTGCCTTTAACGGGGATATACTGGCTTGCTCTCAATAGTCTCCTATGTTGCATATAAATGTTTCGAACTGAACACCCAGCTTATTGCCATAGAAAGTCACAGCCAATGATCAACGGGTGACAAACAAACGCATCAGCAACAACATAAAAACGGTGCCTAGCATTTACCCCTCAAATGCCAACGGAATCTCTACAGCGTTCAATGCAGTTATTGATTTATTGTTTGCTGCTGTCAATGTCAGTAATTCTATGTCCTTTATAACCCTTGTGACACCTGCCTGGTCACACAGAGACTGTTGAATAACGCAGACTTCGGCCCCGCTATCTATCAAACCATCGACAATAACATTTCCTATGCGAAATTCAGCATACCCAGCTTTGCTGCTGATGCTTGCGATTCGCATGTCCTATATTGAGTCCTTCAGTGGAGGGGAAGCCGGTTGACTCTGGCCGATTTCCCTCGTTAGTTTTCCGACGGTGGCCGTCACTCCTCGTTCCTTCGTCGTGCATTACGACATCCAATGGCGTAGTGCCCTCGTTCGCCACACTTTCGACACACATCTCGGTTTGCTCATGAGGTACTCTCATGGCCAACTTTCCTGCAGCTTGTACCTCTTTCCCCAACTTCAACTTGTTCGGTTCGCCGTCCTGTTGTTTGGGGTGGTCCTTGTCTTGGTTGCGTGTCGCCATGGTTACCAGCGGCCAATGAGGCTACCCATGCGCTCAGGGTCTCAACTTGGTCGTGTAACGCAGTCTGCAGGTCGACCAACTTGCCGAATGCCGTTTCCCAAGGTGCCACGGCCTGGATGGGGCCACCAGTCTCTTCCAGAGATAGCTCTTCTTTACGCTGGTGGTGTTGTTCCAGAAATATTCCACACACCTCTGCCTGCTCTTCCAGGTATTCGCAACTGTTATGGACCGATATATCCTTGCCTTTCTTTTCATCGGCCAACTCATGCTAATCTAGCTTGTCGGATCATGTCTGCTCCAGCCCTCCTTTCCACAGCCAAACTCGAAAGCTTTCCAGCAAGGTGTCTAACAGCAGCCATTGATGCAGGTCGCTGTTGCAACATTTCCCTCCTTCGTTGTTGAAATGCTGCAAACGTTTGCTTCTGGCCGTATTGCTCTCGCATGCGTTTGACACAACTTGTAAAATCGGAGGTGCTCGGACGAACATAATCTAGGAAGAACTCCTTCGCATTGCCAGTCAAATGTGCGGACAAAAAGTCGCGCTTCCCATCGAAGGTTGGCACCTGGTGAGGGCTTCCCTTGCTTGGCGGCTCTACTTCGGACTTTGTTTGAAGGGTGGCTAACAGATCGACTTCAAAGTGTCTCCATTTCGTTTCTCTGATCTTTTCGCTGAAGTTGTCCAACTTTGCGCGTGGCATACGTGTTAACGGATAAAATGTCCCACTTCTGACATCAATATGATGCCACACTTTAGTCGGACGCAATAAACACAGCAAGGAAGAAGACGAAGCCCTTTTACTCCGCAATAATGCACCGCTCTCTCGCACACGCACTCTACAACTGATTTTACATTTTAGCGTCAGTGTGAAGCTCTGTGGGGAGCGCTGTATCAAATTGAGCAAGAATGGGCGGTAAGGATAGAATAAATTTGACCTGTTCGAAAGCTGCTTGGTGGGTGTCAGACCACAAGTATTCATTGCGAACACGGAGTAAGTCGCGCAGCGGGCCGGAGCGATTGGCAATTTTTTGTAGAACAAAAGCCCAACTGATTTACGAGACAAATGAACGAACGTAATTCTGTAGTGTGTTTCAGAGTGGGGAATTGTGAGATAGCCGCAATCTTCTTGCTGTCCGCAGTGATCCCGTCTTTACTAATGACACATCCAACGTAATGCACACAATCATATTCGAATTGGAGCTTTTCCGCATTGAGGGTAATGCCTTGTTCACGGCATCGCGTAAGCACTTTATGCACGTGTGCCACGTGGATGTCGAAGGTGTCGTTATAGATCAGAATGTCATCAACAACCTTCTCAATGTTTCCTAAACCCATCAAGGCCCCATCGTCATGACGGCAATACTCTTCGCCATTGCCAGGGCTGTTAAGTTACTTTTGAAAATTTAACGAATTAAATTTACAATTACTTTCTCTAAAAAGTATTGAATTACAATTACAATTACTTTCTGAGAATTGTAACGACCAAAATTACAATTACAATTACTTGAGAAAAGTAACGAATTACAAATTACACCGCAAGAAATAATATGTTCGCAAAAAAAAAACAAATTTTATTGTTGTTCTCAAATATCTACATGCTCTTCACAGAACGGTTCAACTTAATCAAGACAGAATCCTCTAAACTACAATCAGTCATGGAACTTTGAATAGGACGAAAGATGAGGCCTGCACAGCTGAACAATCGTTCACAAGCGGCGCTAGCTGGTAGAGGCGTGTTCAGTTTGATAAACAACTGGCGAATCATCGGCAGCCCTTTCAAAGAGTCAATGCTTGTGTGGAACGAAGCAAGATGTTGCTGCAGTTCTGATGTCGTTGAGCTCCGCGCCCTTTGGGGACTAAAGAAATCTGTGGCATCGTCATCTTCGTCACGTTCATTTTCTGATGTTGAACCACTTTCGCTTTGAATGTTGTCTTCGATGAAGTCCATACCTAAACAATCAAAAGCAAAACGATCGAATTCAGATAGCTATTCGGCTTACTCGTGAAGACAGGCAAGCGTAAACAGTAAAAGCGCAAAGCTTCAGCTAAAATGTTTACCTCTCTTTAGCATTGCCTCATCTGTAGTCCAGCGATCTTTAAACTTCGGATGAAGAATTGCGGCTGCAACTGTTCGGTCACTGCTGAACACGTCGGAGAAGCGCCGTCGCAGTCCGACCAGAAGAGCCTCAGCCAACGCTTTGCAACTATTTCCGTCTGATGTCTTCTTCTCAAGCTTTCCGATCAGCAGCGTGATGGTTGGCAGCAGGTATCCCAAATACGCCTCTTTGTCTCCCTGGAGAATGTCCAGTGCTTGCGCAAGGGGCCTCAACGTTCGTTCATATGCAAGCAAGAACTCAAACTCAGACGTCTTAAACCTTTAACAAAACAAAATATCACAATAAATTTTCTGGGAGACATAATTATAACTGTTGATCCATCTCAAACACTGACAAATTTGAGGAAGTAATGCGCTGCCAATTCAGATCATTAGCATAACAAATCCAATGAATAAAACACACCATTAAATACATAACTATGGCAAATTCAAGTCAAATCACAACATCGTAAAACAATCAACAAGTTGGAAATCAAAGTTACCTTGGCTGGATGCCGATCTCCTCAATAAACTGATTAAAGACGGACTCTCCTTTCTCTTTAATAATGCGATTCACTCGCTCCACGGCACAGAAATATGAGTTCCACCTGGTGGCATTTGGACGGATAAGAACCAGACCGAACCAGTCCTGCGCTTTCTCGGCGAACTGGACCGACCGTCCAACTTTATTCCACAGAGCAGAACACTTGCCAAACACAGTTCGGCTCACCCGCTTGAAAGCCAAATCACTTTCTGCCTTGATCGCATTGGTTGTGGCTACCAGGTTGAGGGTGTGAGCAGCGCAGCGATGATGCTCAGGAATCTGCTTCCATGGAGAAAACAGCAAACGCCTTAACAAAATTCGATCCATTGTCTGTCGTGGTGGATAATACCTTCGACTGGATGTTGTATGAGCTGTGGACATCATCCAAGCTTGGGCAAGAACGTCGAAAGTGTGCCTTCCTTTTAGTCGGCGACAAGCCAATGCCCCGCTCTTTCGGCTGAGAGACTCCTTATCGATCCAGTGCACCGTGATGCCGAGATATGAACGGTTGTGTGACGACCAGCAATCGGTAGTCGTCGCAACGAAATCAACTTTGGCTAGGGCATCCTTCAGATATTCTCTGCTGGTATCGGCAAGAAGGTGAACCCGTGCTGATATAGTTTGGCGGCAAGGAAGCTTGTAGTTTGCTTGCAAGCTTTGAATAAGCTCTCTGAAAGCAGGCTGTTCCACTATCGAAAAAGGATGAAGGCCAGAAGTAATGAAATTGAGGAGAATCTCGTCAGTGTTTTTCCGCGAGGTGGAACAGAGAGTAAACGGTGTGGTGTTGTTGACTTTGGCGCGTTTGGCGGTTTCAGAATTCGGCGCCGACACAGATTTTCTCTTTGATGCCGTCGAGCATGCCTCGTTGAATGACTTCAAGTCTCGTGGGTGAGCGCGCTACAGGAAAGCAACAAATAACACTGAATTAAATTGAGAAGCAGATGATTTATATTTGTTTGTCATTGTTAATTTTCATAAAGTCACAAATGCAGACATTAGTCACGTTTTCTTACCGTGATGTGTTTTCGTAGATTGGATAAGGTTGAAGACACAGCAGAGATCGTTTTCATCTTCGGTTTGCACAAGAGGCAAAGCATTTGAAGGTTTTTGCCATCATTCGTAGCAGACTTTGCCTCAAAGAAAGCAGCGATGTATGGCCAAGGATTTGCAATCACGGAGTCCGACATAGCAACGCCTTGGTGTGACAAGTGGACAAGTTTGAGTTGTGTCAGGCAGCCTTTTAAATGAGTCGAGGAACACGTGTAAAGACGTCAATAACAATTGTCTAACTCCTTGATGAGCATCAAATTGCACCATCGCACTTTCTTGGCGTCTCCACTTTGGTGGCACGGAAGTTTGAAGACAATGTGTCATTCCCATGCAAATATCACGCTTTTTCGCATCCTCACCTTACGTGTAATTTTGGCATGCTTTGAAACTTTTTTGTCACTGACATCCTGCTGTTAAAAGCTGTTGACACATTGTGTGTTTTTAATTCAAATATTTCATCCGCATAAAAACAAAAGTAACGATACCAGAGCGACTGTCTTGAGAAAGTAACGAATTACAATTACACAACTAAAAAAGTAATCAATTACAATTACAATTACTTTTTTTTAAATGTAACGATATACGTTACAAATTACAGGAAAAAAGTAAAGATTACAAGTAACGGATTACAAGTAACGATTACTTTAACAGCCCTGGCCATTGCTTATGACGGCACAACGGTATTAGTAATGCCCCCACGGGGTAAGAAACGTTGTCAATGGAATGCTACTTTCGGCGGGTGGGGCTTACCAACATCTTGACCCCACGGGGTAAGAAACGTTGTCAATGGAATGCTACTTTCGGCGGGTGGGGCTTACCAACACC
>OFHS01006373.1:0-10192 GCA_900245855.1 Calvadosia cruxmelitensis | reverse complement strand
TTATTATTATTATTATTATTATTAGCGCTGCAGCAGTGCCTGTTACCTGCGTGCTTCTTCTTGTGGCTTCAATGGCATAGGGTGTCTGTTAGAACTTGAACTATCACACCATTTGATCGTTACAGGCAAGCGTCAGGAATGAACAAGCCCGGTGCGGCAAATTTCATGTCCCAATGGCAATACTGTACATGCATTGTGTGTAGAGAGTCAAGATGATACAAGTTCAGTCCAAGCTGGAGCCGACTCGACCAAAGTCGAAGCTATGCGTGGCCATGGACAAGCGCCTGGCCAAATATAAGGAACATTTTACCATAGCCATTGGCTGTCAGATGCCTTGGCAAAGAAAACGCTATATCCCTCGTCGCGGAACATTATCTTGATCAATGTGCCTACCTATTGGCAGACAAAAATGATGATGACAGTTTTGGAAAACAATCAAAGCGCAAACGACCCCGAGCATCTGCTGGTAAGCTTCACAATCAGCTTATCTATTAATAAAATCACATCATAATTTTTTCGTAAGCATAATTTTGTCTAGCATAAAATCACATCGAACAACAATGTTTTAGTCTGAAGTCCGCATGTTGGAGTTTACTGTCATGCGTATTAACTACCAAATTGCCTATCATCTTCCCATGGTCTATATATGTTATCTGTTACAATTCTTAATAGTCGTTCATGTGGTTGTTACGTTATAGGAGACTACATTGATCCGCCAAAAGAGAAACGACGTAGATGCCAACAGTCGCTTTCTGATGTCGCGCCCAAAAGCCAGTCTGCTGTGTTATTGGTTGTACCGTGCAATGCAAAATCAATGACGACCAGCGATAACTCAGCAGTAGGATGTCCTTTCCTGACTTTTCTGGATTGCCAGAATATGCTGCGAGCAAATTGACGGAAGTTACAGAGATGGTGCTACAGGCCTGCTGAGCAATAATGAAAGGCGTCTGCCTAGAAGAGATATGGACACTCTCTTACCTGGCAAGTGGCTGAATAGCGAAATTATTGATTCCTATTACAGCCACTTGACCAGGCACTGCAAACAGACGACAACCTATTCGTTCACATGCTATTTTTCCCCAAGCTTTGCAGAGAAGGATTCTCAGGCAGCAACGGACTAGGTGTATCTAGGTGGTTCATGGGAGAAAAGCTATTCGATAAACAAATTTGGCTGATTCCAGCCCACTTCACAAATTACTGGTGCCTGATAATTCGTGATGTTGGGCTGCAAACTGTCACGTTTTATGATTCGCTGCTGCGTCATCGCAATTGGGAGCGTCCCATACAGGCATTCATTGCAGGAAGGCATCTTCTAGAACGTCAATGCCAGTTAGAGACATCGCGTTGGAACTTTGTCATAGAGAAGAATTTTGTTAGACAAACCGACAATGATAGCTGTGGTATTTATGTCTGTCTTTTCGCCAGAAACTATTTGTTGGGAAAATCAATGGACTTCCAGCCAAATGACATGATGCGATACAGTGTCCTAGTTGCCTACGAGCTTTCAGATGGAGTGCTGGTTGTGTAAACGTAGAGACATTGCATTGTAAATAATAAATTTGAATTTAGTTGTACTGTATATGGTAGCTGTAATAAATAATTATTTTCATTCAGCATGATTTATTTCCTGCATTATTTTCGACAATTACGTAATGTACATGTACAGTATGCGGATTAAGACATTTAACTATGAAATACTGTATTATCATGAAATTCTGTATAATAACACCTATACACAGTAAATAAAATTTTGTAGTAATTATAATATACCACACTCCACAATAAAATGACATTATAATACAATATACTATAGTATAATATGATATAATATAATATAATACAATATAATAGAATAGAATAGAATAGAATAGCGTATCTTAACATATCATATATTATAATACAATGTAATGGAATGTTATGTTATGTTATGTAATGCAATATAATGTAATATAATAGAATACAATAGAATACAATACAATCTAATAGAATGGAATATATTATACAGTACTGTAATATAATTGTAATTAATATCATAACGTACCAAAGTACAGTATACTGCCATCCAATAATTTTAAACGTGAAGTAGCAAGACATTCAAATTTGCAAAGCAAAAGACGTGGCTAAAATCAAGACCTTGATTGTAAAATTTGATATTTGTACAGTACTGTATGGCCGAAAATACTTATTATATAATATTTGGAAGTTTCCATAATTGTTCCAAAATGGTTTCCATATATTACAAAATGTTAACCAGATGTTCAAAATTTTTAAAAAAATTGAGCAACGACAACATACCGTGTAACCCCATTCAATGTGATACAGCAGATGCAATTGTCCGCATTCCGCGCATACCTTGATCAGGAGATGCACACTACCCGCCTCAATGTCCCGAATGACAGCAAGTCCACTGCGGACGATAATCTGGACAAAATTCTACAATGGCTACGTCAACAGCGCAATATCGTTCACCAAAAAGTGGAGTTTCAAAACCACTTCCAGCAAGAGGGTGAGTACTTCAAATCCTACTTGATTACATTGCATGAAATTGTGACTAATCTTCGTGTAGACGCGACCACCAATTTGTGACTAACATTATCCGAGGTGTTAAGGACGACGAATTGCGTCACAAACTACTTGAGCAAGATGTCAAATCTGTCAAAAAATTCTATCACTACCGCTACCGCTTTATACCGGAGACATGCTGTTGTCTTACCTGTGGTGGCGATTTGTCATCTGCATGTGATTTGTTCAGATGCCATCAGTGCTCGCCTTTTTCTTTTCTTTGTAAAACGTGTGTGATGGACATACATTCTGGAGTACGTTTTGCCCACATAGTTGAAACTCTGCAGGTAATCTCGTTCATGTTTGTCCATCTTAATTGTAGCCAGTAGATGTTTCACATGTTTTCTCTTTAGGCTAAATAATAAAGTGTTTTCTGCCATTAATCGTTCATACTGTAGGTATAGTAATAATTGATAGGACTGCTCCTCGGTCTGACTCTATTAACAGCGTCAGCAATTCTATAAACACCATTGATATCACATCGTCTACTACAGCACCTGATCATGAGCCGATGAGTCAACAGCTCTTGCATGAATTTCATGATGTCTTTGACAGTGCAACCGAACTCAAGCCCATCCAATGGAAATTGAGCTACGCCCAGATGCCCCCACCTTCAACATTCGTGCTGCGCACTCGATTCCGTATGCTTGGCTCGAAAAGACTAAGCTCCTACTTGACAAGATGGTTTCACAAGGCGTCATTGCTCCTGTCGAAGCTTCAAGTGACTGGTGCGCACCCATGCGTGTCACCCCAAAACCGAATGGTGATATTCGCATCGTCGGTGACATGCGCGAATTAAAAAAGCATGTCATCAGACCTGTGTACCCCTTAACCACGCCCAGAGATGCTGTCGCTGCAGTAGACCGCAATGCCACAATTTTCTCAAAACCCTCGGCGCCAAAAGTGGCTATTGGCAAGTACCCCTTGATGAGGACAGCCAGCTTCTGACTTTGTTCTTAACACCGAATAAACCCTAACGGCGAATGAACCTCTCTGACCTATGCTTCAGCTCACGCTCCTGTTTCAGTGGCTCCCGAAACACAAACAGGCTTTCTTTAAGCTGAAATCGACTTGATGTCACCGCCTATGGCTATACTTTGATCATTCGACCCCAACTTGCCACTATTTTGCAACACCATCAATTTCAGACTCATTTCTTTTCAGAATAATGTTTTTCTTGCCATTTCCTGTGGCTGGAACCATAACACCATGCAACGATTCTCATTGCTTTTGAAGAAAGCTACGAACACTGACATTTGTCGACGAAGTTGGAAAGTACAATCCCAATCGTCACTCCATAGACTGTGTTTAATGATTACGAAAAAAGATTGCTAATAATCATCTGCTTGGTTGTATATATGCTTGATTTATCAAAGGTTTCCAGCATCAACTCAAAATGGTGTTCTGTCCCTATGAGGAAGATCTTGCCCGGCTGCTGCGGTGTAACATGTGTCCATGGACACCAACATTGCCAACAGTTTGCTTCTCTATAAATTTCTAAGAATAACTAAGGAATAAGGAATAACTAAGCTGCTTAGTGATGGAGGGCCAAATATCATTAAAAGAGCATTGTGACTCCGTCAAGGCAAAGTATTTTCCATGAACACCTGTTTATGTGAGTTCAACGAACAAATGTGTTGTAATGTACTTGGGACTACAAATGTACAATTATGTGATAACACAACTTGTTACTTTCTCAACTGGTTGGCTCGATGTTAAGCAGTCCAAAAATTACAAAAATGTCACATTTTTATTGTTTTGTGATTAGAGCTTAGAACGCCTTGGAGATTTACATTGATCATGAGCACAATGAGTGAGTCTCAATGAGGATGTCTCAATAAAGAAATAAATAGACATGCACCAATGAAGACAAGAAGATTAAACGGTAACAGGCCACCTTGGATTACGCCACAGATTGAGGCAGCACTTCGCCTCTGTGATTCAATTGCCAAGCTCCCACGTACGAGAGATAACGAAAAACGATTGAAGACCCAAAGCAACTTGGTAACAAAGATTAAGAGAGAAGAAACGCAAAAGTATTTTTCCGAGAGTCTCCAAGCAGATCCAACAAACTTTCACTGAATCTCCAAACAGTTACCGGAATCGGCAAGGATAGACACCACAATGTGCCTTCTCTCTTGGACAACCACAAGTTATTCTCATTACCAAGTGAGCACGCAGAGTTGCTGAAAGAGCATTTTTCAACTTCCCTTCCGCATAAAGATCCCAGTCACCACAGCAAAGTGCAAATGGGCGGCTATCTAGCAAGCATCGACTCTACAAATCACATTGGCTTCACATTCACGTACACTTCCCACGAAGAGGTCTATGAAATCCTACGCAACATTAAGGATCGAAAGGCCACTGGAGCAGGCAAGCTGTCTTTAAGATTCCTGAAAGCCATCTTACCCTCTATTGTCCCTCCTCTTACTGACCTCTACAACCACTTTATAACCATTGGTGAACTGCCACAAGAATGGAAGTATGGAATCATCACTCCTGTTTTCAAGAAGGGAGACGCAACCTGTAAAAGCAACTACCGACCAATCACCATCTTGTCGCATATATCCAAATCGTTCGAAAAGATCCTTGCCAAGCAACTTCAAAGTCACTTCCAAGACATATTCCCATCAGATATGAACGGATTCCTTCAGGGTCACAATACAGAAACTGCTTTCATAAAACTTATTCAGGATGCTCTAAACGCGTCAGATCAAAATAAGACCACCAGCATCATTTCATTGGACCTATCCAAAGCTTTTGATTATGTGGGCCATACCATCCTCGTTAAAAATCTAGCTAGCTACGGCCTATGCAGCTTCAGTTTGAAACTGGTTGAGAGCTATCTTGCACTACGCTATCAAGCAGTGAAAATAAACGGAGCTATTTCTTCGAAGTATCTAGCACACAGTGGCGTGCCTCAGGATCAATACTGGGGCCGTTACTGTTCAACATGTACATAGCTGACATGTCGCTACTACCTCTCGAATCTTCGCTTATGAGATACACAGATGACACCACCTTGTATCAAGCATCCTCGTCCGCTTCATAATCTGTATCAATTGTCAACAAAGACCTGAAAGTGCTGTCAGCATGGCTGAATCACAACTGTTTGTGCCTTAACGTCAGAAAAAGCCAAGCCATGCTAGTAGCTCCAAAGGGAAATACATCATCTGTGACAACTCCAACCTCATTGTATGTATCGTATGTGACAACTCAACCATATTGTATGTATCGTAATAATTTATAGGACTGGAAAACGTTTTAGTTGTTATATTGATATTGCCTTATAATCTGAGCCAAAATAGTCATAGCAGCACGTTAATAGCTGCAGTGAAGGGGATCTAGTGAAAGAACGTTGCAGCTCAAGCAATGTTTGCTTCATTTGTTCGCCAAAATATTTTGCAACACCGTCAATTTCTGACTAATTTCTAATCAGAACATTGTTTTCATGCCATTCCCTGTGGCTGGAACAATAAACCCTTGCAACAACCTTCATTGCTTTCGAAGAGAGCTATGGACACTAATCTTTGTCAATGAAATTAGCAACTATCATCCCTACCTTCACTTTACTGACTGTGTTCAATGATCACAAAACAGACTGCCAAAAAGCATCTGCTGGGTTGTATATATGCTTGATTTATCAAAGGTTTTCACCTTCAATACAAAATGGTGTTCTACCAACATTGCCAACAGTTTGGTTCTCTATAAATTCCATGGAATCACTAAGTTGCTTAGTGATGGATGACCAAATACAATATTAAAAGAGCCTTGTGATTCCGTCAAGCCAAAGTACTCTCCATGGACACCTGTTAATATGAGCTCAATGAACAAATGTGCTGGAATGTACTTGGGCTGAGTTATCACTTGAATTTGCTTGGGACTACATATCTACAATTATGTGGTAGCACAACAAGTTAGTTTGTCAACTGGTTGGCTCAATTTTAAGCAGTCCAAAAATTACAAAAATGTCACATTTTTATTGTTTTGTAATTAGAGCTTAGAAAGCCTTGGATATATATATATATATATATATATATATATTGATCATGAGCACAACAAGTGAGGCACGTACACATTCACACACATCACAGAATCATCTATGCGATGAGTATATATTAGAGAATTCAATTAATAAATAGGAACATCACGGGGAAAAGCCATGTATAGACCATTTCATCATGTCCGATACAATTCTTCTGTGGACATGAAGTGCCGGAGATAAAAAAGCAACAAGAGCAGCAATATTATGATGCTGGTAACTTTATCGCTTCGTGTTTTTCTCAGGCTGATGCTGCCGTGGACAATCTTGGTTGTGCTGTAACGATGAATGGCAGGATGTTGATGATTTGAGTGAAAGGGAAAAAAGAGAAGGACTTGGAAAGAGAGAAAACTTTCGATCAAGGCTGCTTGGAAGGAGGGCATCTCAATCCTTCAAGAAGCGTTCGATCGATTCCTCTCTATACAGGAGACATGCTGCTGTCTTACATGTGGTGGCGATTTGTCACCTGCATATCATTTGTTCAGATGCCATCAGTGCTCGCCTATTTCTTTTCTTTGTAAAACGTGTGTGACTGAAATACATTCTGGAGTACGTTTTGCCCACAGGGTTGAAACTCTGCAGGTAATCTCGTTCACGTTTGTTTATCTCAATCGTAGTCAGTAGAGTTTTCACATGTTGTCTTTTTAGGCTAAATAATAAGGTGTTTTCTGCCATTAACGGTTCATATTGTATGTATCGTAATAATTGATAGGACTGGAAAACGTTTTAGTTGTTATATCGATATTGCCTTATAATCTGAGCCAAAATAGTCATAGCAGCATGTTAATAGCTGCAGTGAAGGGGATCTAGTGAAAGAACGTTGCAGCTCAAGCAATGTTTGCTTCATTTGTTCGCCAAAATATTTTGCAACACTGTCAATTTCTGACTAATTTCTAATCAGAATATTGTTTCCTTCGAGCACTCAATAGCTGCCCTTACCTCAAGAAGAATCGCGTAAGTGTCGATACCAAGCTGCATCTTGCTCGGGCGCTCATTATGTCCAAGGTACTGTATGGAGCGTCTACTTGGACTATCAAAGCAGCTGATGCAGCTGCCATTGACGCATTTGGTCGCGACATGTGGCGCGCCCTACTTGGCATCAAATGGGATGACTTTATCTCCAACGATGATCTTGCGAGAAGAATCGGTAAACGCTGGTGCCTCACAACAGAAGGTCTGATGAAACAGCAGTACATATGGCTCGGCCACTTAGCCAAAATAGTCATAGCAGCACGTTAATAGCTGCAGTGAAGGGGATCTAGTGAAAGAATGTGACAGCTCAAGCAATGTTTGCTTCTTTTGTTCGCCAAAATATTTTGCAACACCATCAATTTCTGACTCATTTCTTTTCAGAGTAATGTTTTCTTGCCATTCCCTGTGGCTGGAACCATAAACCCATGCAACAATTCTCATTGCTTTCGAAGAACATTGACCTTTGTCAATGAAGTTGGCAAGTACGATCCCTATCGTCCCTTTACTGACTGTGTTTAATGATCACAAAAAAAGATTGCTAATAATCATCTGCTTGGTTGTATATATGCTTGATTTATCACAGGTTTTCAGCATCAACTCAAAATGGTGTTCTGTCCCTGTGAGGAAGATCTTGCCCGGCTGCTGCAATGTGACATTGCTTATTTCTCAGTTATACACTGGTGCGATATCCTACAAGGAAATATTTATTAAAAGTGCCTACATAGGTTTCCTTCATAAACTGAAAAACGAAAATGTTCTATGTGATACAGTGATAGAGACGTTATATTGGCTGGCAAAGGATTCCTTACTGTGAAGTCATTGGTTGAGGGTCTCAAAGCGGAAGATGTTTTGCAATTGAAATGGAAAACGCTTGAATTTCTCCACAAGTTGTATCCACAAAGGAAAGCGAGGCACAGCTTCAAGAAGATAGAATTCGGCAGCCCAGAAAAACAAGATGCAAAACAATAAAACGCATCCCAAGGAGTGCAAAAACAACTGGTGCAACTGTGGAGAGAACAAACGGGGAACGATCCACAAAGAATGCAGTAACAAGGTAGGATTGACATATCGGCTATCCTAAAGCACCAGCTTTCTAACGTATGTGGAGAAAAGAGAATAGTTCCATTTCAACAATATTGCATTGCATGTCTGCATTTCCTTACTGGCAATCAACATCAAAAGCTGTTGATACAGGACCCACAATAGAGCAAACAAATAGATTTCAAAGATAATTGTTCAGTATGAAAAAGAACAACAGAAAATGGAGGTCAAATGTGGATTAGCGCATGTCATATCAAGAATATGGCATCATAGAGAAACTTTACAAGGACGATTTGTACTCTATGCTACAATACACAACCTACAGAGATCGCCTGAAACTCCTACACCTCGACTCCCTTGAACTTCAACGAATTCGTTTTGATTTGTGCATGTCATATAACATTATATTCCATGTAGTAGATTTAAAATCAAAGGATCACTTCGTATTCCGCAGCAACTTCAGTTCGACAAGGGCAAATTTGAAAAAATTCCAGTATCGGTATGTGCCTGTCAATAACACTGTACAGTATAACCTCGTTAATATCACTATGATTTTCCAGTCAAAAATCGTGATAATAAGCGGGTCGTGATATTAAGCGGGTTAAAATAGTTGATTCTGACAGTGCTTTGGTTCTCAGACTGAAGTGATATTAAGCGGGTTGTGATATTAACCGAGGTGATATTAACGGGGTTACATTGTATTAAACTCGTTTGGCAATCGCGACGACTGCAGGCGGTAGACTTAACAAAATTTTGTAAGTGTTATAAATTCTAGGCTGCACATCAGTGAAAGTTGTATTAACTTCCTGTGCTTGCCCATCAAAATGTATCATAGATTTGAGAATTTTGACAAACATATCAAATCAAATCAAATATCAGTATCAAAAACATGACTACAAGAGAGAAAGTAGAAGAATTAGCCACAGGTCCACAAGGTGATGCCATTAGCTCTGTATGAATGAGATTATAAATTGCACTTGAAGGATTACGTCTACACAGTGGACAACGTACCAATACATGCTCTAATAATCTCCTTGACATGCAACGGAACTGGAAGCCATAAATACTTGAGATACTTGATTGAGAACAATGATGCTGATAGTGGACTTAACACATGAAATACCGAACTGGTGAAAATGTGGAGTGTGCCGAACCCTTCCTAAGGCAGAAGAAAATAAATGCTGGTAGAAAGAGTATGTGTGTCGTCAGATGTAGCGATTTCCAAAATGGGTGCCTCAATAAGACAGTGCTAGAAATATGGCATCATGTCACTCCAATCAAACATGACACTGCTGGTGTCAATACTATACACCTGTACACAATGCAAAGCAGCTAAGCAATCTTGTTTTCCTATTTGCTTCCAGCAAAGACAGCACGTAAGATTTCGCAACAGAAACGGTCCAATAGACAATGATATACAACTACCGCGATTTGACAATTAGATGTCACTCTTCTACGGCATTGTTATCTTGTGGTCTGATGTCATCATGTCACTTCAGTCAAACATGACACTGCTGGTGTCAATACTATACACATGTACACAATGCAAAGCAGCTAAGCAATCTTGTATTCCTA
>OFHS01006372.1:0-10201 GCA_900245855.1 Calvadosia cruxmelitensis | reverse complement strand
GATCGCAAGGCTGTTGTGCGGATAATCATAGGCCAGTGGTATCCTAGGGCATGTCTGAGAAGTCCATCATAGGCTTGTGTTAGTTTGTAACACATTTGCTGATACATGACCCATGCCTCAGAACCGAAGGCCTCATAGACACAAAATAATTAATTATCCGGAACAGGTAGTCGTGGTCCTAACCCATCTGATGTTTTCTTCTTTTCTGAATTAGCCCTCCTTCTTGATGCCAATGAGAATGCTTTTGGCTCATGCCTTTCTGACCCTCCATCGACGGGACTGCATAGGTATCCAGACCCATTTGCAGTGGAATTGTGTGACAAGATTGCAGCCTTCAGGTAAAGATGTTATGTAATCAATCGATCATGAATCATTAAATCAGTTATTTCCACATTCAACGTAAGATTTGAAGGCAAACATCATTTGCATGCAATAACCGCAGTCACATCCATATAAGATAAATGAAGTGTTGTAACCAATTTAGAGGAGCATTCTGGTACAGCTCCCCCCCATGTGAAATATTAGTCTCAACTGTTAAGTGTTAAGAATGACAGATTTTTTCCCCATTTGACCGTAGCATAATTATACCACATTTCACTCTTTTGCTGACGTTCTCCTTTTATTTCAAAGCTTCCATTCGGTCCAGTCGTTATCCTACATCATGTTTATAATAACCATATATTATTATTGTGGTCTTAAAAATCAAGCGACGATAAATTTATAATGCTGTTTGTGGGTGTACTTCTGCCGTGTAATTCTTCAATGCAAGATGCCAAAGCAGTTCGTTAAGTGTCTTATCCTATACTGCTTACGTTTGTTTACAGGGACGTCTCAGCAAACACCATCTTTGCTGCTATGGGAAGTGATTCAGTGCTTGATTACATCATCCAGGCATTTTGTAAACCAGGAATAGACAAGATATTGATCAGCCCTCCAACATATGGCATGTACAAGGTACTTGAATACTTTATAGTAGTTTGTGAATACTATCAGCTGCTGGACCTTTAAAGCTTCCTGACTGACGTGGTGATTGCTTTCGCGATACTGCTCCTTACAGCAAGCTGCACCCATACAGGACAAATGAGTGTTGGTGCGTAACCCAGGGACAGTGTGGGCTACTTGTCCGCCGAAGGTCACCTTGTGATCAACTGAGATCTTGTAATTACATTGTAAGGTTATTCCCCTCTACTAAAACTAAATTCTATAACTACTTAAATACCAACCAACAAGTGCACAGGTCACTATTGATGGCAAAATTAAGCAGCAGATCATGTCTTATCCATGAGCCTAAGCAGGTGGGCTTGCTGAAAAGTAGTCCCTTTTACAATTGCTTCAACTCCCCCCCCCCTCCATCCACCCTACCCCATTATGCTGCCAGACCTTCGCACCTATGCCAATAATTTTGTCATTTTGACCTTAGGTTATTGCCAGCATGCATGACATTGCCGTCGTAGAAGTACCATTGACCGAGACATTTGAGCTGGATACAAAACAGGTATGCAAGGCAATCTGTTTGCAACATATTCCTTTTCAAGGAGAGAAGGTTTTATACCAATTGCTTCTTGCAAGGACTCTAGACGTTTGAGGGATAATTGTGAAGATGTGTGTATGCCTCAGACATGAAGAGTAATAATGTTGCTGTTGTTGTATAAGCAGGCACACCTTCTGTTGCGGTTAGTTGCATTAGACAGCGTTGAGCCTTTACCAGCTTTTCTCTTAGACCTGGATTACATTATACCGGATTGCTAGCGGAGCAGAGTGACTCCACACGAGCGGAGTGAAAACCGTACCGGTTTGCTTTGTAACACACTGTGTTTTGCTCCGCTCCGATGCAGGCTACACTGAGACGCTCCACTAAGCATCACATGACGGATTTAACTAATTACAAAGAGAATTTGAGGCAGTTGACTGGAAAGGTGTAAAAGTTAAACATGACAAAATCAGGGAGCTTTTTGTCATGCCCTACCTTAGAAAACTTCCCCAAGCAAACATCACTTGACACAAAAACAAGGCAACAAGGCGAATATGCACATGGAGCTGAGTCTGAGGAGGTTATGTTCCGGATTCGACTGGAACACATTGACTCTGCTCCGCTAAAAAGGCAGTGTGGCTCAACAGTCAAACCTGGTGCGGAGTCACTTTGCTCCGTTAGAAACCCGGTACAGTGTAGTCCAGGTCTTAAACAGTGCTGTTTCCTATTTGTTGCAGATTCTTCAAAGTGTATCATCAGATGTCAAGATCATCTTTGTCTGTTCGCCAAATAATCCATCTGGTGTTCCAGTGAAAAAGAACGACGTAATTCATATTTTACAGAACTTTCCAGGATTGGTCGTTCTTGACGAGGCTTATGTGGATTTCGCAAGTCATGGTTCATACTGTCATTTAGTATCGGAGTATGCTAATTTAATTGTGACACAGACATTCTCAAAGAGTTTTGGTTTGGCAGGACTTAGGTATGTGTCGCTGTCGCACCCCACCTTAGATTATGGTCCAGATTTCTTTTGTAAATGGTAGATGAAGGCAGCAAATAGTCTTCCAATCAATGTATTTCACACAACTGAGGAGTCCTTCTCAGGAGCTCCAAATTGTCTGTGTTTATGGTCAGATATTTCTTGTTTTGTAAGTAAGCTAGACAAAATCCAGTTATGTTGGATTTACATACACTCATGCTGTTTATCTGTAGATTGTATTTCTATTGTATTGATGTGGTGAATGCAATCCAATTCAATCTGTTGTATTCTCATAGTTAGAACTGTGCGTCATCATCTCCATTGTGGAGTCATATTTTTATTGACATGGAAATCAGAAATTGTCAATATTCAAAGCATACTGTTTCAATAAATATTGAAATGGACGTTTCACAGCATTGTTCAAGCTAAAGATAATTAATGTTTAATTATAATTTAAATTGTTTTTTGAAATCAATTTGCAGGTGAACTCTGTGTATCCTGTTCTAAATGGCAGCAAGGTAGCCTATTCAGTGCAGTGGTTATAATTGCTGTGATTTTCTTTTGCAGACTTGGTTATTCAATATCAAGGAAATTAATTGCAGATATTTTCAAACTGATCAAATGTCCTTACAATCTAAGCTCATTGGCTCAGCATTATGGAGAAATGGCATTACAAAACTTAAACATTTTTACTTTGAATTGCGACAAGATCAAGGCAGAACGTGGACGTATTGGCACTGAGGTCAAGAGCCTTGTAGGCGTTGGCAAGGTAATGTACTTCCTTCAAACAAATGCAATGTAGTTTCCTTCGTCTATTTGTTTTCAAAAACTTCTGACAAATATTTTGTCGTGCTAGTTTTACTATGTTAGAATATCTCTTTTTGCTCAGGTATTTCCGTCAAGTGGCAACTTTGTGTTCTTTCGCGTATTGAATGCTGAAGAAATCTTTGCCAGGATGAAAAAGCAAGGCATTGTCTTACGCTTCCAGGGGCACAATCTCCATTGCAAGGATTGCCTACGGATTACCATCGGGACATCATCTGAAAACAACAGGATGCTTGCTGTCCTCAAAGACTGCTGCATTGATGTCAACAGCACAATGCTCAAGGACTGAACTATCCTAGTTCTATTCAGAGATGGATGAATTATCGGACATTCCGAATACCAAGTATTTATTTATTTATATGTTAGTTGGTATCAATTTATCAGCTAAATATTCCAATCAACGCACAGGTGCGCATGATGTGGTAGTTCTGTTGATGTTCTTGTTTTGTAAGTGAGCTAGACAAAATCCAGTTATGTTGGATTCAAAATTTTGAAATTTTGAAAGCTTTTGAATTTTGATGTTTGTTAATCTAAATTATGTTTTCATTAAGCACAATGATAATTTTTGTGACGGGGAATAATTATTGCCAGTCATCAAAGTTCATAAGGTCATGTGCTGATAGCAAAATGTCAATTGCCGCAGGAGTCTTATTTCTGACAATCAAGCTTGAAATTATCATTCTCTGTCTAATAGCGAAGACCGGATGCATGCACCATTAAAAGTAATTGTCAAGGCACCTATAAATAAATAATATCTGGTTTGGAGAAGCATGATAATAATGTGCCATGCCACATTGGCTGGTAAACAATTCTGGCATTTCGAATGAAAAGTATAAGAGCAATTGTGCAAAGTAAAGCATGTTAGCATTACTTACACAAGTGGTTATAACTTGTTGGTTTTCATCGTGCCAGCAACAGTCAGCATTCCAATTTCTGCAAAGCTGATTACAAAGTATCCGGTTGTACTTGTCCACTGTCAACTGGTCTTCCATTCGTCAAGAGAACGGTCAAATCGTTCATTCCTCCTGGAGTTGTATCTGTGATGTTTTGGATTATGTAATCAGAACATTCTTGTGGTCCATCCATCACTCCATTCAAAACATTGTCTCGAAAATAGGTCATCGAGCAAAATACCTAAGGCACATTAAAGTCTTGTTCGAAGAAAACGACGACTTTATTACTCCAGAAATATCTCCACATCAGCCAATATAGATTATGTTGATATGTGCCATAAATATGAAAGTCCGATGAATCGATTCGACATTGAGCAAGATGAGTCGCTCATAGCAGACATTTCATTGTGGCGTTTCCATTGTTTTGTCAACACCAAACTTCTGCAATCATGTCCCTCTGTCCCTTCACTACTTAATCCTGACAATTCAATGACTTGAGATGATAATGAAAAAGCGTCCTTACTCAATGATTATTTTGCAATCGTATTTGCTGTGGATAATGGTATCATTCCTACAATCAAGAAAGACATCCTGGAAGTGCAAGCCTGGATGTTATTGAGTTTTCTTAGGGGAAAGTTGTGATGGCTCTTGGCAATTTATCATCCAAAACATCTCGATCTCCCAATTGTTATGTTGCTTTTTTTCAAGTCTATCTCTGAAGAAATAGCTTTTCCGTTGGCTATGTTATTGGAAATGTCTATGTTGTTATGATTAGAGAGATCAGGACCGTTTTTATCCAGTAGACGCTCAAAACACGTGCTTTAGGCCCTTGGTTTGGATAGACCCTTATAGGCCCCTCAGAAGCAGTGCTTTAGGCCCTTGGTTTGGATAGACCCTTATAGGCCCCTCAGAAGCAGTGCTTTAGGCCCTATTTTCTCCAAGACAGCCCTGAGAGAGATGTTACCAAGGCAACGGTGTGATGTTTTTGTGTACAATATTGTATAAATACACTGGGTGTGTTATGAGACATGAACATGTGTCATGAAAACACGAGCCACGGCATATTGAATGTCTCACAGCACCCTAAGTGTTTATGTGAGAGTATAATATGCATAAGAACCATGCTATATTAATTTTATAAACGGCTAGCATTTAATTTAATAATGTATGGTCATTGGAATATGAAGAACATCAATTCATGAGGCTGGTGCTAATTTTAAATTGCGTGTTTCCTTCCAGGCGTAACTGTAATTAGGTATTACCTGTGACTATAAATATTTATTTATTTTTGAAAAGTAACTTGGACAACGCAGATTAAAGGGCAAAGGTCATGCCAAGACACAAGAAACTGAACGGCCGATTTGAATAGGATATTCTTCAAAAGATTAAGTGACCTATGACTATTATAAATATTGCGTTATTTATCAAAACAAATTTAAAAATTGAGTGAGTGCCAGTGCACCCTTCAGCTTGCAACGAGATGGTTTGTGTTTTGCTACAACGCTCATATTTTACAAGACTGTTTTCTTGAGGTTGTCATGTCTGCCGTTTGCTTTGGACCGACGGCTAGCTTTTTGCTTTGCTGTTCTTTGCGTAAGCCTTGAATTTTATGAACAATGGTTCAGCGATGGGATGTCGTCATGGAGGAGGACTTCTTGTAGTTGTTTCCAATTGTGCCTGCTGAGAGACAATTTCAAAGGAATTTCAAAAGGGGTTCTGTTGATATGTCTTATGCCATCATTTGATCGAACACAGACATGGAANAGGATTAGAGATTGCGTTTATCATATCCCTGCCATCTGCTGCTGATGCATGGAATTATGCAGCAGTCTAGCCCAAAGACATACACACAAGTATCATATGAGTTTCATTTTACTGGAAGGGAAACGGGACACGGCTGTGGACCCCTCTCCAGTCTGTTTATATGATATGACTAGTTGAGGGCATGATGATTACCGTTTCCTACCTCAAAGCCGTTGAATGTGGGTACTGTGATTGCCCTTGAGTCATCTTTATCAGGAAGTGGACTCAGCTGGCCATTCAAAGCACATTCCTCTGGTGGTTTGGGCCTACCATTTTGCTGTAGAAATACAAAGGAAAGCAATCACAATGTGGTACTCTTTACAGTTCGATAAGAATCAGTCGTCTAATGTAACAGAAAGAGCTCGCAGTGATGCGATTGGCCTATTACGTTATTGGTGTGATTGGCATACCATGCGTAGAAAGGCAAAAGATGAGCCCAACGTATACCTACCACAGAGAAGATTGTTAAATCAGTGAAGTTCCTCTCCTGCATTGGTAAAACTTCAGGCTGCTGTGAGAACGTTGTAGCGTAAGCATGCTGCTCAAAATTGGCTTCGTTCTTAGTCTCAAGAATTCCAACCTAAAAGAGAAAGTTAGTCAAGAAACTCAATAGTTTTCTTTCAAGTTTCTGTTACATTTTTGTCTACTGAGCAACGGTTGGAATTCCTCACAACTGCTTACCTGAGAAGTTCTAACATGGTAGGGGAAGTTTTTATTTGCTGCCGTTGGCCTCGTGAGTACCTGGAAAATCAATGGATGAAGCTAAAACAAAAGGGCTTATGGACATTGTAAATGCACATGATCACATGTAACATTGCAAAAGAAGAGATTTAACACTCACATACCAAGAAAAATATGTGCGCAAGGAATGCTGCTGTTCGTTCAATGCCGTTCATGACCTGCGCCCTGTCAATGCAAGCACATCAGTCATACACTTTGCAGTAGTATAGTCATAGCATGTAGGTTTGGTTGGGATAGATCCAGTATTTGTGCATACAGTGAAACCTGTCTATAATGTTCTCCTTTGGGACCTGAGAAAAATGACCTTTATAGGCAGGTGGCCCCTTTCTATCCAGGTTGATTGCTATAGAAAGTGTCATTTTGGGATTATGAAGAGTGGCCTTTACACACAGGTGGTTGCTCTACAGGGGTGGCTGCTAATACAGATTTGACTGTACTGATTTGCTAATGTTGTTTCAATGTAACTGCAGTCACCATCCAATGGCTATCGCCTTGCATTGGCAGTATGAACGTCGATTGCGCTGGTTGCTTACCTCTGCCAGGCATCAATGATGTAAGTCGCAAGAAGAACAAACAGTGGACTGCTCAAAAACCTGCAATATAAAAGGACCGTAAATGCAGCAAAAGGACACTCCAAAACAGTTATGGCAACCTTCGATTTGAGTGAAGAAACTTCTCTCCTATATAAACCAGTCAAGATTGTTTTAAAATTTAATGGCAAAGACGAGAGAGATTTTAGCAAGTACACTGCATTGCCATGACTATATCTGGGAAACAGCTTACTTTCAAATGCAATTAGATCATATTAAGTCCATGCACTCGTTGTTTCCAAAACAGCAAACAGATGTTCTGGGTACTCGATCAGTGGCAAGCTTCATTTGCTTATTTGCGAATCACTTCTTGTGGAGGTCAACCTGTCTATTGTGGGATTTCGGCAAACAGGTTCAAGCTGAATCATCTGACTATGGAAATGCATTACTGCATTTATTTCCTTTTTGCATAATTTGGCATGGACGAGCCTTAACAGCAGAAGGACAGTAGGCATAACAACCCGCATCAACATGGCTATGAGTCTTAAGCTCACCATAGTGAATAGAACAACCAGAATGGATAGTAGAACGTGTATTTGGCAGGATAGTGTTTCAATGTAAAGAACGTCCCGTAACAAAACCACATCCAAGCCTGCAACAATGAATAGAAGGATGATCATTGCATGCTCAAGTCAAGCAGCTGTTTGAAGTCAATGCAATATGTGATCAAAACGTAAATATTGTACAAATCAAAGACAGTAAATCAACACAGCAAAGCAGTATAAGCAGATGAGGCTCGCAGTAATGGAGCAAACGCGTTGTCTCCTTGCTCAAGATATGATCTTATCGTGAATCTCCTCATTGTCCTTCAATGTAATGCGTAATTCGTTGTCATCACACTTACAATAAATAGCTCTCTCTCTCTGATTCATGTTTTCCAAAAGTAAAGGTAGTATTTGCGAATAATTTTATCAAGAAAGTGTTTGTTGAATTCTATATAGATTTGATTCCTTTTTAACAAATTGCTCTAAATTAATAGTTGGCCTNTGATTTTAAAATGGATTGAATTGTAATTCATTGTTCTCCTTCATACACATGTGCCATGTTGCCAGGACGACAGGTGACTCTCTAAATAATATCAACATGTAAATACATATTACCACTTTACCAGTTAATAAATCTGTGACCAATTAAGCTATCAGTAGGCGTATTGCATTAAAACAAACGTAAATAGGACACGATTGGCTCACAAGTGATCTTTGCCATGGCAACCGAGCTAGTACACCTGCAACGTCTTGATGCACTTCTGAGGCCATTTGTCTTCTGATTTACGCGTTCATTTATTTGCTCACATGGTAGTAGTTCAGTTCTCAACTTACCAAGACCCGAAGGACGCAAAGTCCTATGCCAGCCGGGCTCTCATAAGTGTACAAGACTTGACCAGGATCAAATACCTGCACAGAAAGACAACAGACAAGGCTATTAAATAGACTGGTACTTCTTTTCTGTGATAGCGTTAGAGGGTATGTGTGGAATGTAGGCCAACGACCAAGGATGCGAAAGACCAATTCACCACATTCAAATGCTGTTCCTTCAAAAACCAAATGTTCTTCTGTTGCCCTCTTTCATTCGTAACGATTGCAGTCACTGTGGTTCACACAATTGGCACTGCAAATTAGCATAATTATTTAACAGTTCAACCTGTCTGACTGACTACCCGTCTTGAGTGACCACCTTCAAATGTAGATACAGTACCATGCAGTGCCGTTTTAAGCGTCGAGAGGGCCTAAAGGACTTTACCCAAGGGGGCCTAATTTTTATTGATTAAATAGTCCAAACTTACTATTGTTAAAATGTTCACCCACCCATTGGTTTTTCAAAGATTTTGGTTTTGCTCACAAAGAGCAGATTGGGAAAAATTAACTCTGTATAACTCAGTAGCACTCTGCAGTTGATTGCACACTGCACTAGATCTCAACATACTGTGAATTTGAATATTTGAACTGACATTGAGAAGGGCCTATCCAGACTGAGGCCCTAAAGCACGTGCTTTGAGTGCCTACTTGTTAAAACGGCCCTGGTACCATGGTTACAAATATCATAAGAGTTTCAGTGCTAGGACTCTAACTATAGTGCTTACATTATAGCTTTAAAAATGAATTGAGCACAATCGCAAACGAGAATCACATTTCAAATACTAACCTTTGCTTCATAAATAAACAACGCAACAAATGATATAACATAGATGGTACAGAATATGCCGAGCTTCACTTGGCCAAGCGAACTGATCCTTCCCCTGGAACAAAGCAGCAAATTCACCATGAATGACAGAGATTGATTGATTGTACAGTCAAACCTGTATTAGTGGTGACGGTCACCTCTATAGAGCAACCACCTGTGTACAAAGGCCACTCTTCAGAACCCCCAAAATGACACTTTCTATAGAAATCAACCTGAACAGAAAGGCCACCTGTCTACAAAGGCCAGTTTTCTCAGGTCCCAGAGGTGACCGTTATAGACAGGTTTCACTTTAGCTCTAAATTAGTCAATGATAAATGATGATTTGATAAATAAATGATAATTTAATATAAGCAAGGTTCTGGACTGACAGGCGTCACGAATGCAAGGTGTGGTAACAAAGAATGAACAACTTATAGAAAGATGACGATCAGAACCTTTTCCAGCTACTATATAGTTATCTGGTTAAGGATGCAATCAATATTGGTGGCTGCTCCCTTTTGAGATGGAGTAACAATGATTACAGCAACTTGTTTACATGTAGCAGAACTAATAATATTGCATTAGAAAAGTTCAAGCTATAAAAATTATACAAGAAATAAAATGTGTACAGGATGGTCAAAAAACATTGCGTAGCATTTTAAATAATACTAGCTGGTCCGCGCTGCTATCGCAGCTGCGTCCAGCGTCGTTGCTTCGCATTCGGGTGGATATTAATTAG
>OFHS01006371.1:0-10201 GCA_900245855.1 Calvadosia cruxmelitensis | reverse complement strand
GTTAACGTACGATATGTCATGAAACAGCCACATAAACAACGTCGCTGCCAAGGCAAATCAATCCTTAGGATTTTTACGTCGAAACCTCCAAGTAAGTTCGGATAAACTAAAGACAACTGCATATGAAACATTGGTTCGCCCATTAATTGAATATGCCTGCACGGTATGGGATCCATACAAAAGCTGCAATATCAAGAAACTTGAAATGGTACAGCGAAGAGCTGCGAGATTTGTTAAGAATAAATACGGTCGATTGGAAAGCCCAAGCGAGATGATAGAACAACTTCAGTGGATGTCCCTCGAAGAGAGAAGGAAATCAAAAAGATTATGTATGAGAGATGATGTATAAAATCCATCATGGTCTTGTCGGGATTGAGGGCAGTCAATATCTAAAGCCTGCTCCAAGAAACCTCAAGAGCCACAATTACGACAAGACCTACATCATCTCTAATTCTAAAAAGGACTATCATCAGCAATCATTCTTTCCTCGCACTGTGCGTGACTGGAATGCTCTACAGAAAAGCATAGTATATTCTGAATCGCTTGCAGCATTCAAATCTGAACTTTTAACTTGATGTGCATTCATTTTAAATGTAAGTAATCTACTCTACAGCTATGTTTCCGCCGTTGCTATGCAGTTCTTTGTAAATTTTTATTGTTACGCACCGTTCGATTTTAATCATAACTTAAGTTACCATTATGTAAACTCTTTTTACAAGCTTATGTATTATATTGATTTAGCCATCAGGAATTGATGTTTTCAATTAAATGGAAGATGATGATGATGATGATGTTATTTAGCAATCACGTCGAAAGTCTGAAACAATTACGTAGAACATATCCAATACAACAGGATAAAATTGGCATCGCAATTGAATGCAGGCGGCGAGATCAACTTGTTATGGCTTATCACCATGTTCAGTGTTTATGACCCCGTTGAAAACCAGGTAATTCAAAGCATGGCATGGGATCTTACGGATTTGTCCTTGTCTTTTGTCCGCGTGCGATCTCGCTCTCTGTCTCGTTCCTTATCGCGATGACGACGGTCACGATCGCGGTCACGGTCACGGTCTCGATCCCGATCTCTGTCACGGTCGCGATCTCGAGATAGTTCCCTGTCCCTGGCAATCAAAGCAACGGCACTGAGAAAGAGCAAGATCCAGTTGAAATCAAAATTACCAACGCAGCTGCGTCAAGTGTCTTACCTGTCCTTGGGTTCACGATGACGTACGTCTTTGTCCCTCCGTCGCCTTGACGATCGGTTGTCATGGTTTTCGCTGTCGTAGTCGCTTTCGCGTTCGGGGCTTGGAAACTGTTCTCTGAATGTGCCCAGCTCAAAGGGCAGCCCAGAAGGCAGACCACCTGGTTGCATGTATGCGTCAGGGGGGCCTACAAAGAAGCGGCATCACAGACATCAATAGGGGCAACATACCTTATTACAGTGCGCATATGTGAGCCTGGCCTCGGATCATCATACAATAGAGTAAAACTCGCTTCTATAAAAAGTGTTTATTCCTGTTATATAAAATCCATCGGTTACAACACACATGGCTTCCTTCGGTACAAACTCTCTTAGATATTACGGACAAGTGCAAATTAATGCGACGGCAGAAACCCTGTCATTGACAGGCAAACTTGAAATACAACTTCAAACAGAGAAAGCAACCTGCTGCAAGACTTCATTGATGGCTATATGAACATGGACTGCTCAAGACAGGACTTTCTAACACAAATGTGATGTAATCTGACAAGAATCGCATGAAGATGCAACCTGTCTACTAGGAGTGTCTATTTGTACTTGTGTATGACGACGAACGCTCACCTCCGTGCGATAGATCAGCCCCCATCGGAGGTACACCCGGGAAATCCCCAGGAAGAGGAACATTGCCACCTGAAAAACAACAAAAGCATTGTTCAGCAACCACATCGGGCAATGGTGACACTGTAGCGTTGTCCTTAGCCAACCAGACTTAACTTGCAGAATGAATTAATTTTTTCCTTTCTTAGCAGATCTCTTTCCTCGTATTCATGTAAATAGCCTCGCTGTAATTTCATTAGCATATTTCTTATTTCCGTACTTTGATTGACAGTCGTATACTATAAAAGCCTTTACCCATTCAATGTGAACCAGAGAGCGAGAGAGAATATTAAGAAAACCGGAAATACACAGTTGTCTTCTCATAACGACTCAAGTTCGTTACAACGCCACGGGGCCGTTGCAAAGGATTGCATGCAGCTACAACTGCAGGCATCCATTTACAGAGTCTTAACAGAGAAACCTTGAACAACGAACTACAGTCAGCCTATCTGAGCTATACCAACAGGGTTGAGAGACTACAATACCTTCAGGTGGTCCCAAACAATACACGTTACCTGTATTAAGCGACCACCTGTACAAAGAGACCACCTTTCATTGGTCCTTTAGATGGTTGCTAAAACACAGATTTGATTGTAGGGTTCGTCTAGATGATATTCGAGTAGATTCCATACCAGGAGATTCAGAGGGCGCTGGGAAATCAAGAGCTAATCAGCAATGACAAAGCAATTCAAATTGTGGAGTTCATTACCTGGCATGCCTCTTGGCGGAAGTTGTCCCGGCATTCCATGCGCAAACAAGCCGGCCATTGGGTCAGCGAAGCCAGGACGAACAGGGGGTCCGTGTGAGTTAGGCATTGACGACGCACTGCTCATGGCAGGATCCATTGGTGGTGGCTGGGGCGGGAAGAATGGCGGGGGCATGCCGGGGTGCATTTGACGATACATAGGACGAGGCATACCTAAGAAAGACAACAGAAGACTATGAGGTCACGTGTTGCTTGACATGTTAACCCATCTACGGCCAGGGCGTTCAAGTTGGCTTCTGCTGATACAAGGTTTGCATTTCTCTTGTAGTATTAGACAGAGGATAAGCCATATCTGCATGGGTAGATCACGGCATGCAGCCAACTCTAACACTGTTTTGGTTAGTCAAAACATCGGAACATCCACCGGTTTGATATTTAGTTCCGACCTAAGTCTTAGTCACGAAAAAGACCCTTGGTTGTGCAACGGCGTTAAACGTAGTGCCTACCTGGAGGAAACATGTGGTTAAATCCAGGGGGTGGGGCACGCATCGATTGCATCATCATCTCCTCTTCTTCCCTTCGTCGACTTTCAACTTAAACAGAAACAAAAAAGTGATAACGCCAGTCAACAGAGAAACGACGTGAACGCGCACTGGGGACAATGGCGTAGGCTATGATACAATGGGTTGGTTACCACGTGAGTTCTCTCCGCCAATCACAGAGATTGATCCTTCTGCCTGGCGATCTGGCGGTGGCCCTGCTTTAAAGCGTGTACGTCCTACAAAAACAGAAACAAAAGATAGACAACGATTCGTAACATTCGCAGTCACGCAGCCAAAGAAATAGAACAAAGGGCCAGTAACTACTAAAAACATGTAGCAAATGAAAACAGACGAGATGATGTTTCGCGTTCAAAGCTTAAATGGGCGTATCCATCGTGGTTCCCCTGGGGCCGGTGGATGGGGCAGAGAACAGTAAACAATATAATTATTATATTGACCAACAACACAAAACATCCAGATGGAATGCTTGTATTGTAAGCTTCAGCCCTCAAGTTAAAAGCAATTGCAAATTTTGAGCAATGCAGGCAACTATTTTTACAAAGGTAGGGACCAGACGTCTGCAGGAGGGACCTTGCTGTCGTCAACATGCCTGCCGGATTTATAGTAGAAGGGAAACAAATCTGAGGTCCATAAAACTATTGCCGTTGCATCAGTGTCCGTTACATCCGGTCCTGAACAGACAATTAAACCCTGTGATTCGAATTCCCAATAATAATCATTTCAGAAGTCAAAGGTATTTCCACCAGTGGTGTCCTTCTTTGCAAATTCCATCATAAACCTATTTATTTGTTTCCACTAAAGAAAACCGAATACCAGCGATGAGTCTATAACCAGCAACAGTTTCAATTCAGTCAATAGACTCTTCATAGATCATTGCTTTCAGGAGTTCTCATAGCACTGCAATAAACCGGTATATACAGATCAGACGTACCGTCAGGTAGCACCTCCAGCTCGGGCTGTGCCGTTGCACTGCTTGCTGACGAAACAGTCTAATCAAAGCAAAAGAGATAGATTAGCACACTAGAGACTGAAATGGGCCTTCGTCAGACACAAAATCTATTGAACATCACACGATGTTTGTCTGAGTTGTGTAGTGGGTAGGAAGTCTGATTTCTGTTGTTGTAGTGTCGAACTCCCAACACAGTCGCCTCACACAATGACGTCACTATGGAGTGGAATCCATTGGCTGATAGGGTACCCTTCTTAATCAAACAAAGAAACATTTACGTTTATCCCGATATGACAATAGAATGAAGTGCTTAAATTCACAAGAAACACAAAGTATTACGAAGCAGTGGACATTAAAAACCAGGACAATTCTACAGAAGGGATGATTAGGAAAAATTGAGCACAAAATTCATCATTTATGCGTGTGTTTGATTGATTGATGGATATGATTATATTTTAGATATTATAAATCCCACAATATCGCTGATTGTTTTATCGCAGATATTGATTAGCAACCTCTTCACTAACCTGTACTCGTTTTCCAGGGGTAGCTGACGGGCCAACTTCCATTCGCAATCGTCGCTGTTTCTCGCAGTACTGCTTCCACGTGTCCTCCGAGAATCCATAGTTGAAATAATCAGAGATATCAGCCCCTGAAAAAATATACAAACATGATATAAAATAAAAGAAGATTTCGATGACAATGGAACTCGATTGCACGCTACAGTGAAATCTGTCTATAACGGTCACTTTTGGGACCTGAGAAAAATGACCTTTATAGACAGGTGGCCTTTCTGTCCAGGTAGATTTCTATAAAAACTTTCATTTTGGGGTTATGAATAGTGGCCTTTATACAAAGGTGGCTGCCCTATAGAGGTGGCCGCTAATACAGGTTTGACTGTATAAGGCTTCTTGTCTCAGCAATGTCATCCAGGGCCGTTTTAACCTGTACGCACTCAAAGCACGTGCTTTAGGCCCTCAGTCTGGATAGGCCCTTCTCACTGTTAATTCAAAAATTCAATTTACAGTATATTGAGATCTAGTGCAGTGTGCAACCAACTGCAGAGTGCTACCAAGTTAATTTTTCTTAATTTGCTGTTTGTGGGCAAAAGCAACATCTTCAATATGCCAATGGGTGAATATTTTAACACTAGTAAGTTTCGGGCTATTTAATCGTTAAAAATTAGGCCCACCTTTGGTAAAGTGTTTTAGGCCCTCTCAACGCTTAAAACGGCACTGATGACATCTAACCAATTATGCAACAAAGCCATACTCCTCTTACTTGGCCTCGCTATCTATCTTGTTTGCCTGTCGCTTAATTACAGCTGTCTGTTAGACCCGAGATACATTCTCACAGTCTATGGACAACAGCACAAAACAAATAATAGCACAGCATTGCAAATTTGTTAAAGGAGCCAATTATGATACAGTCAAACTCGTTTAATATCCCATTGGATAATGTCGCCATCTTGCTTACTATTCCCCACTGATTCATTTCCATTGGCCATATTGGCTTTCCAAATTCACCTTCTTTATTGTCTGAACTTGCTCAATATCCTTTATTTAGCATCACCAGCAACAGGATATTAACAGGATTCGACTGTACGCCAGATAATAAACACTGATAAACATTTTTAGAGTAATCAATCAATGAATAACCTAGGTTCAGTGGCGTAGCCAAGGGGGGCGAGGAGGGGGGCAGTCGCCCCCAATGCTTTTTCAAGTCATAAATTAAACAAGGCAAAATCCGGTGAGAAACTAGTTGGGGGTGAGGGTATTTCTTTTCTGTAATAGGAATACTACTGTCTTACTGTGAGTGTATCAGGAATCTATATAAATGTTTTTACTGGATTCGAAAATGCAGTTCTGCAGAAAACTCTAATGTGTTCTTGCAGGTACAGCAACCCCCCAAAAAATTTCGCCTCCGCCGGCGTCTGGGGGAGCCGCTTTGCGCCTGCTACGCAACCATTTGCCCCCCCTAAATTACAAGCTGGCTACGCCACTGCCTAGGATAGCTTTAGAGACGGTAATTGTGACAACGACATTGTAAAAGAAAGCACAACTGTCGCATGTTTCTAGTTTCGTTTTCTAGTTTTCATCTCACAAGTACCTTACAACAACCGAGACGCAGAAAAAGAAGTGCAACAACTAACAAGTTGCTGGGAGTGCTGGCACTACGAACAACGGTTACGATTGACGATACTGACAAGCACGTAAAAGTAGGCACCATGTCATCACAATACCATCCAAATGTCTAGGTTTACAGTTAGCGATGGTCCCAGCGAATGAGAGTCATTTATATGTATCCACACAAGAGTTGTGTAAGGCAGTAATGTAAAAATTTCCGATTGCTAATAAAGCTGCATGAACGTAATGATTTACTTCTTATATAGCGATTTTTACAACAACAGATCAAAAGCATTTTACAATGGATAAAATGACAAGTAACGAGCAAGCTCCGAACCCTAATACAATGAGGTAATTACAACAGGAATGAAATAAAGTTTAATATAAGTAATAAAATAAATACAGTAAGTTAAAAATACTGTTTAAAAATATAAGTCTTTAATTTGTTTCTTAAAACTGTCAATTGATGTAACATTTCTTATTGCCATCGGCAGTGCATTTCACAGTTGTGCGTTCCAATGTAAACCCTATCTCACAGGCGAATGTCAGTGGCTCATATGTTTGTCAGGGCAGAGGCTCTTGATCACACGATGGCACCATCACAAAAAGAAGGACGGGATGCCAATAAATTCCCATGTCATTGTCCACGGCAAGATGCCATTCTTGTAAGGATGCTTTCCTGCTAATATGGTGCTACATTAAATCTTACAGAGATTACGATGATGTCGTCATAAAAGGGTTCAATAATAGCACATCAGAAAATTCTTACCTGGCTTTCGCCAAGGTTTTTCTTCAAGGCTCGACGTGCCAGTATCAAAGTCATACTCGTATATGGACACCCCATTGACTTGACCGACGGCGTTGACATCAATCCCTTTAGATGACGCTGGAGCTGTCGTTGCTATAGAGATAAGAACAAAGGTGAACGTTAAAACTGACAGAACAACAAATTTGCAGATGCCAACTATCGATTTTCCAGCAAGATACTAATGTAGTGGCCAGCCTTGTATTCACGTTTCTACAAATCTAACCTCTCTTTCATGTTTACAGACAATTAAACTCAACATCATAGATAAGCTGTTTTGGTGGAGGAGCTTGGTTTTGGTGGAAGCTGCGTACATGCAAATAGCAGAAATTGGTTTGGTGGGGTTGCTTCCCCGCGAATGGCAGTAGTCGAGATAGCAAAACTGTGACCACAACCAAGCATCAGTCACATTGCTAAGTCAGTGGAATTAATTAATTAATTAATTACATTTAACTACATTAAGTTGTACTATAGTGGCTTTCATGAAGGTGTGTGATACGACGCCGGGCAATTACAGACTGATGCTACTATTCAAAATATCCAACAAGTTATTCCAATAAGTGAAATGTCCAATAAACCAGATTTAACTAAAGATAAATAAAAAGTAAATAGATTTATAAACATGTTTTTACTTTTAGAATTAATGATGAAATTAGATGTTCAGCATCTGCATCTGCCATTGAACAATAAACCTGCACGTCAAGAACGTCAACATCCTATGACACCGCAGCATTGATGATCATTATAATCTTAGTAAATAATTGTTCATTCTTTGCTCATGTCGTCCGCTGGCTCTTTCAGCCTACGATGTTTTAGTACTATTATTTTTACTTGAACTTTACAACTGTAGGAATACTACTGCGGTTATTTCCAAGTATCAAACATTACTTCACTGCAGGCTGGCTATTCTGCATTAGGTCTACTCATAATGCTTTGCACATTGCGATAAACACGGACCAATCCATCTCCAATTGACATAATTATCGTGATTCAATGATTACAGTCAAACCTGTATTAGCGGCCACCTCTATAGAGCAGCCACCTGTGTATATAGGCCGCTCTTCATAATTCCAAAAAGACACTTACTATAGAACTCAACCTGGACAGAAAGGCCACCTGTCTATAAAGGTCATTTTTCTCAGGTCCTAGAGGTGACCGCTATAGACAGTCTTCGCTATATCATAGTTATAATGCTTTGCAAGATGATACATGTAGAATAATTAACAGCTTCTTACCAGTTGATGCCTGCGGAGTTCCTTGGTTATTTTTCCAGTTCACCGTGGAAGAGTGTGGATCCCTGCAGATTGGTAAGACATGAGATAATCAATTCAAAATAATTATTCAAAAAGAGATTTCTTAGGACTTGCTGTTTGGTCATTGATTCACTGCGCTACTTCTAAAAAAGTCAGAACAGAAAGAGAGAAAAACAAACAAACAGCCAAGAAAAAAAATGCTTCTTCAACTTATTTTTATCAAAACTATCAAAACTGTTAACCAGATGTGCCTATGTGCAAAATTTTAAAATCCCACAGACAAAGGTTATTTGTAGCTTAACATCCTGTGCTTCAATACTTGAAACTCATCTTTGAAGAAGTTTCACTCGACGTTCCTGAAAAACCTAGCAATTCACAGCAATACAGACTTAAAGTCGACCTATGCACACTGTTTCCCAACAGGAACACCTTCAATAAAAATTATGTAAGCATGACTCTGTCGGACAAATTAACCGTCCAAGATTCAGCAACAGCTTGCCTTAAGGAGCAGTCATTTCACTCTTCCATGGTCATTTGTCACTTGGTGTGAGTGTCACTTTGTCACTTTGTGTCATTTGTCACTTTCCGTTGTATAGTGGCTAGAATGTGTGGTTGTCAATCAAGTTTCAGTGTAATTGACAAGTATACTCCATATGTGTTATGTGTTCATTACGGCATATCATACCTGTATGCGCTACCGACTTGCGTGATTTCCCCGATCGTCACTTGAACATCATCGTCGTCGTCATCATCGTCATCGTCATCTTCTTCGTCATCCTCATCTCCAGCATTATCAACCTTGGCTGTTTCATTTGTCTCCCCTTCAACATCGTTGGAAGCTAAGCTGTCTGGTTCTTTCCCTTCTCCTATCTGATCTTCCGCAGTATCAGCAGCATCAGCAGCATCCTTCTCTGTGTCCTCATCAATCTAAAGCAAAATTACATTGCGGTCAGACTACTCAGGAGAATGTACTGGTAGAGAAATGTAAGAGGATACGACATCACTGGCATAAATTATGGAACTATCAACAAAGCAATCAGTAATTACGTAGGATTTCCGTTTTGAGCACTTTGATATGTCGTGGCACGCCCAGGGACAATAACCACGACGAGCTTTATATCTAGCAACTTCTCATGACGAGGACACAAACAGAACTAAATTACGTTACAGAATACAGTGACTCTAGGTTATGACATAACAGCATGACATCATTAACACCACGGAGATTAACACAAGAGAACAATATACAGGAAGATAACCGGAAACATGACAAGCAATAAGTGTGACAATAACAGGAACTACACAGCCACCACATGATAAAAGTAGTCTGTTGCTGAAAATCCTACAGTACATTTTGGAGAGGAGGGACCTTGGTCTATTCTAGAAGTCCCATACTGTTTATTTTTGAAAATACTCTGTTAGCAAGTGCAACAACAACATCAACAATTAGGCACAAATCTGAATAAATGCATTAAGCTTTCTGGATATCCGTAACAATGACATATAGATATTATGTGTGGTGTAATTACCTGTATCAATTGGTCTTAGGGGATTGGCTGTGTCTCTGTGCGAGCCTTAATTGCGTGTTTTGCGTGTATTGATTATGTCTCGTGGGGTTGTGTGTCGTGGTTAGGGAAATGTGTGTAATCGTTAAGAGTCAAGATTTTTGTGCGAGTTCTATGGCGGGAAATACATGCTTAAAGTCAGTCGCGCTTTGTGCTTCGTGCTATTCGACCTTCTTGAGTTTACAGCTATAAATGAATCTCTCCACTTTTCCAATCTCACCCTTTTAGCATACTTAGCTTTTGCAAAGATGTGTTGCTAGGCAACCACTGTCGACATGGATTGTAATACAGCTGTATAGTGGTGAGACTAGCGGCTACGCCGCCGGGCCAACGGCAGGAGTCAGCATAATGCATCTCAGTGTATGAGGTTGAGGGT
>OFHS01006369.1:0-10201 GCA_900245855.1 Calvadosia cruxmelitensis | reverse complement strand
TTTCACAACTTTTTTGCGTTGATCCCGGTAACATTTTGAAAGTCGACTTTTTTTGAACCACCCTAGTGGACGTACAGGTATGGCTACAGCTAATGGAAAGGAAATTAACGACTTCAAATATAATGTATGCCGTTAAATAAAACCATGGTTAATAAAACCAGCTGGTCTATAAAACTAAATCTTTGTGTTCCTAAAAATTCCTGCATGCTTCTTCTTAGCTAGTAACCATTCTATTGATAAAACAAGCCGCTTTATAAAACCAAAACGGTCTCAAGAAGGTTTTACTAAGCGGAATGGACTGTATCACATTGTCTATGTGCTTCTTCCCATTCCAAGGGTCACACACGTAACAAGATCATATCAGCAAGGGATGCTGCTGGAACCATTGTCCATATTGTCTTTTCTGCCTTATGATTTACTACTGACATGATTTGAAAGATTCAAAAGGTTGACGTCGAATTGAATCATGTAACCGTATGCTAAGACCTTGCACCACAAATGAGCGAGATCATGCCGCCTAGCACAAGCGCAAAAGTAGCATGTGCCACCAAATGGAATGCGTGCTCGGTAGAACTATCCAGTCTTGCGTGAGGTCTTAGCATACGGCTATATGAGCTATCGAATAATCGAGCCTTCAAGCTCAATTGAACATCATCTCTAGTATCGACAATATCCATCATCTGCATGCAGGCTGCTGAAGCTAGATAACAGTTGTTATACCGCCAAGCAATCAGGGCGAGTCATCAAACAACGCGTAGGATTTCAACAAGATCATCCATCCTCAAACCTCACATCAACATCTCTGGGCTAATCGATGGCTCAGTTAGATATAGGAGTTAATGATATCCCAACAAATTCTATACAATCTGAAAGCGTACAGTTCAATCTGTTCCCGGGGAATAGTGCTGTTCCCACATACATTCGTCTAGCTCTATTGAGTCAGACTGACCTTTTGATGAACGCGCCTTTGGTTTATCGTTCTGAATGAAACAGCAGAAGTGTACATCAAATCAATGACAAATGCATTGTTCCTAAATAAGAGCAGCTTACACCAGGAAAATATGAATTAAACACATTCATTGCATCGACTTCTTGTGGTCATTAGTGTAACTTCTATAGACAGATATGAATATAACCATCAAAGAACTCTACACAGAAACACACATACAGTGAAACCTGTCTATAACAGCCACCTTTGTTGACCTAAGGAAAATGACCAAAATAGACAAGTAGCCTTTCTGTCCAGGTTGATTCCTATAGAAAGTGTCATTTGAGGTTATGAAGAGTGGCCTTTATACACAGGTGGCTGTTCTATAGAGGTGGCCGCTAATAATACAGGTTTGACTGTACAACTACCTTGATTTTGAGAACGTCAACGCCACTTGCTACTTGTTTGGCTCCATCCTTATTTGGCAGGATCATGCCACGGCTAAACTCTGAAAGAAATGTAACAGAACTTCTAAAACAATGTGGCCAATCGCAATCATAATCCTCAGCACTGCCAGTCACGGAATAGTCAAAACAGAATAAGTAGAGAAAGATGTAGCTAAAACAAAGAACAGTACAGGCCACTTATTATTTAAATCCGATAAATGCTAAAACAACATAATAACATGAACAGAAGTCACTTAATTAGACCAAATTGGTATACCGCGTTTGGAGTGCTTAAACAGAATTTAGACCAATAATTCATAAGTTCAAGGAAACCGAAATGTACTAAACTATATTGTCGAAATGCAAACGTTGTGTAATTCCAATATTGCAGAGCACATCAATACATCAGTAAACTATACAAGCACACAGTACTAAACACTTTATCATCTTAGCCAAGACAATGTTTGTCAAATAGCTCCACATTCTCCTTCAAGGTATGTTCATGTTACTTTTTGTCTGCCAATAGACTTCAAACTGACTCTGACTGATCGATTAAAACATTGGTCTAACGGCTTTCCCAAGATATTTGAGTTTGATTTGAGTTTGATTTTACTTGAGAATGAAGTGAAAATGTGGTCTGATTTGAAATTTCGAACTGTCAATCAGAGATGCCACGACAAGTAAGGTGAAGCCACATTACTTGCGGCAACGCTGGTGACAGAACCAACTGACTTTGTTTTTACCAAGTATGTTTGACGAACAAACAAACCTAGCTTGGCTTTAAACCGACTATAAAGAGAGTTTGAGAATGCACCACAATGCTTGCAAAATGTAAATGTAGATTGTAGAGCAATGCTTGGAAGGTGAGAAATAAAGGGAGTAATCACCTTCTTTTAAGCATTTGATGTACTCAGCACATTTCAGTTTCAGCAGAGGAATGCCTGTCTTCCGCACAAAGCTCTTCACTTTGAAAGCGGTGTCCGTATCTTTGTTGGCAGTGATAAGGATCTACAACATAAAAACAATCAATTTTAACAATTTTTTAAACGACTGTGAAAAACTCTCAAAGTTCTCATGATTAGGCAGGTTTTGTACAGTAGTTTGATAACACACAATAGCGTCACATTACTGCTCCCTAGTCAAGTGGTCATTGCCATAGCCGCCAAACTCACGGCAAAGTTTACGGGAATAATATATAGTAGCATCAAATCCATTTTCTACAGTGTTTCTTGCCAGCAAATGAGGTGTTAATACACCACTATAATTTAGCACTGCACAGCCATACTATGAATCACCTAATGCGTTAAAGGCTTGCTAAACAGTAGTTAGATACTCGTTATACTGATTGCATTCTTTACATAAAGATTCTTTAAAATATAATCGCATTTTGTAATATGAACCTCCTGCCTCACATCTGTGTTAGTCTCATATTCGTATTATTAAAGTATAACACGCTTAATATCACCTTGGTTATTGTCACGGAAAGTGAAATTCCACTTGCCAATTCCTAAGCTTTTCTCTTATTCTACACGGTTAATATCACCTCGGATATTGTCACATCTCGGTTATTATCACGGATTTCCAAAGGTTCGCATGCTTATACTTCCTTATTGTCACACTTCCGTGACTGTCATGAAAGGAAAAGTTGACGTAGTGTTTTCATTGTGTTTGCCTCATTGAGCGTGCCAAGTCAAAAAAATGAGCTTTTGTTGAAAATCTCTACAGAACAGCTCTGCTGATGTTGATACAGAGTTTGCTGTTCTATGGCCTGCTTTTGCTATTGTATGAGCCGTTTCTACACTCGGATAATATCTCGTTTTACGGTTTTCCCGAGGGTGTGATATTAACCGAGTTACACTATAATGAATTAACCTTCATTTCTGTATTTAGCTTGAGTAAAGTATCCTGTAAGAGGTTACCTGATTTTCCTCTTGTAACTATTCTCCTGTCAATGAAAATGTAAATTAGCATCATATTCGCTATTGTCTTGTTAATTAATATGCATGATCATTGTACATGTATCTATAAAATGATTTAATATTTAGAAATCAATCACACGCTCCTGGATAGACGGCACGTAATGTGTCACTACACAGAGGCCATTGTTGTTTGTGTGCTACGACAAATGATTAGATACAATGCTACAACTCATTACACCACTCTATTTGATGAGCTTTCGATTCTTAATTAACTTGTCAAAACACTTTCCAAAATCAACAATTTATTAACGACCTAACCAGTTTATAGGTGTCACTACACAAAGTAGGTGCGTTGATAGTGTAGTGGTTGGGATCTCTGCTTCTCACCCGAGAGGTCACAGGTTCGAACCCTACCCGGAGCACACAATTTCACTAATCTGGAAAAAAAAGAGTAGCACTTAGGTGCGAGAGAAAAAGGAGCGTAGTAGGGCATCTGCCTTGATGGGCTAACTCCCCGCCCTGCGTTCAGGTCAAAAGACCCTCCTGGCTGAAGGGCTGAGAATCGGGGATCAGCGCCGCTCGTATAGCGAAGCAGGTTCGCCTGCGACGCTGGCGCGAAATCTTTCTTACTCTCCATACAAAGTATATTTCCTTGATCCAACAAAATTTATAAAGAGTTTCATTTCCATGATATGATTGTGTGAAACATTGAGGCCTTACATCTAAGTCATCAACATCGTTTTCCTCACTGAGATTGGAGATCTCTATCAATCCTTTCTCTTTGAATAACGATTCTTCTTCACTGCCAACATTTCCTGAAAACAATAAGGAGATGTAGGGTTAGGTGGCTACACCTAAGACAAATGTTAATTTCATGACATGACAGTATAAAATGTTCAATTACTTTCTTTCAATCTAATTGGCGAGAGCATGATTGGTAATTCAGATAAAACCTGTTGCTGTCGTCATTTCAAAGGCTAACACATTTTCAAACGTCCCTTGAGATTGAAATGAACATTGAACAACAAAAAGAATCCTTGGAAAACAAAGGTTCGCTTCTCTCTGCTTTGTTTATCTCATTTAACTTATGCTTATCGTGATGAAAAACCTGAAGATCTTTGTGAGAATGGCTCTTGAATTAGAAACATGAATAACTAATTGTTTGGATAGTCAACAGAATAATTCATGTACAGTCAAACCTTTATTAGTTGGCCGCATCTGTAAAGCAAGCACCTGTGTAAATAAGGTCACTCTTCATAACCCCAAAATGACACCTTCCATGGAAATCAACCTGGACAGAAAGGCCACCTGTCTATAAGGTCATTTTCCTCGGTTCCTAAAGGTGACTGTTATAGACAGGTTGCAATGTATAGTTATATAAAAACATTACCACACCACTAGGCCTGTTAGGATTGCCCGATCCAAACATACCTGGCGTTGTGTTAAATCTTTACTCTTGACTAGTGGGATTAGTTGCTGATGTGCTAAACATATGGCTACAAACATCTTGCACAGCTGAACATTTTTGCCTAAAACTTGCGTTTCATTTCTAAAAATAAATTCAACTACAAGACCACGAATCCAACTCCGATAAACTTGCAAAGCAAACTTGCTAACTACACAATACATCAGTTGCAAATAAACAAAGTCAAATATCGTGTACATGACAAGGCAAGTATCAAAATGAGAAGTACATACCTGACCATTTTAATTTGATGTCCCACTCGTAAAAGAAAATCAGCTTCGCCTTGCGATTGCTGAAAGATAACACACGGATGAAACACATCGATAAAAACTACTAGAAACACGATGTAGTATAATGTTTATCACCAGCTCTCTTTGTGCAAGATTGATTATGAAATGACGATAAGTATCACTCAATAGTCACTGTTAATCAATGAATATTTCAATGCCTAATCCTTTGCAAGTGAATTTGATGTAATACTACTTGATAGTGTCAAGCCCTGAATACTCACCTAGCCGATGCTTCGCCTTCTAGTTTTGAAATCTCAGTAACCTTCCAAGATCCTACGAGCATCAAGAGAAACATGAAGTCCTTAAATGTGGAAGAAAACTAAACAAAACTCCCAAATATGTATATTGCATCTCGCTCACACATCCTGCACACTGGGGCTAGTCTAATCAGTTTGAAAGAAAGTCGTAGCAGTTATTTTTTGCTCCGAATAAAAAAGTTGCATTGTAGGCTACAACTTGTAGCTTACGGATTTTAGAAAATAAGTCACATACGCACAAACCCACAGCCTGTATGACTCAACTTTGAAGCCTAAATTGTTCCTAAGAAAATTTACCATCCACTCGAATGAGATTAGTGATAAAATTAATATGGCAAGACCGAAAGTAACAACATGGTTAACCAATATACCAATCATAAGCCTACCAGTGTCATCTTGATAAGTTAGTTGCTCCAGAAGTGAAGTGAGTTTATCCTTTGACCATGCTGTTGCTTTTTTCTCGGTCCTGTCAACAGAAATACAAAGAGATCAGTTGCAACTATGTTAATTTCTTGGTGCACAGCAATTGGAACTGTTCAAAAGAGGCAATGTCAGTTGTTGCTGCGTATTTTATTTCCCGCATCCTGTTCCTCATCGTTAGTCTCTGTTGGTATTTGTAGCCAAGCGGCGAGTCTTGCGTTCTCGTCATGAGCGCAGATGAGAACCAATATATTTGTAAATAGCAGAATGATCGATAAGAGATATTAAATCAGCATTTCTATTGGTGTAGAGCATTACTTACTACAGTGGTCGCCGCTTAATGAAACCACCTTCGGACCAGGTCAAAGTGGTTTTATTAAGCGACGGCTTTATTAAGCGAAGGCAGTAAATGACGTCACTTTTTCCGCGATGACGTCATCGTATTGTTTACAACAATAACGGTGACAAGACACAAAGAAAAGTCATACAAAACTTTGATGCAACAACGATAGCAGCAATTTAAACTTAGAATCAGCTTGTGAACTAATAAAGCGCGCACAGTTTTGCATGCGTTTTATCATTTCATGATTTCATCGCACACCTGCAACACAAGTTAACTTCCATATCTTTCAAAAAAAGTGGTCCCTAGAATTGTCTTTGTAATAATGTCTTGGTTGCAGGTTGCAAGCAACTATGGTTCCATTTTGAGGAACTCACAAACGTCGAGAAAGCGGCAGCAAACTCCGTTGCGTTGCTGTTTGTTTACATCAGTTTTGCGGCTTTTGAAATTCAACACCTATTCGTCATTCGAACCTGCTATTGTTCTAGGTGTAAATGTCAGCCCATTATCCTTTGATGGGAAATTCATGTGAGCGCCTGTGCGTGAAACTGTCAAAACACGTGCTCCACGCGCTTCGTAGAGCGAAAATCCACTGTCAAACAAGCAAATCATAGAACAGTTTGATGTCATATGTCTGAAGTGGTTTTATTAAGCGGGGCTTTGGTTTTATTAAACGGGGTTTTACTAAGAGAAAACATACGTAGATAATCCGGACCTTCGGCGATTGGTTTTATTAAATGGCGGGTTTTATTAACCGCGGTTTTATTAAGCGGCGACCACTGTAGTATTGTTTGCAGGTTGTTTATTGTTCACGTTGCGTCAGGGAAGTTCCTCTTGACTTTTATATTGTGTTATAAATGCCTTCACAATAAATGATGATGTTGATTATATGACGCAACTAGGACTCCACCGATTGATCGAAAAGTTGTTTGATCGGTGCCAATCGAGCGGTGATTGGTTTTGATGGGCAAAACCGATCCCGTCCCTGTTTGTCCAAACACATAACCGATTGCGAAATTCTGTAATAACACATGCCTACTTTCACCAAAGGTCAAGATTGTGCAACCATACACACCATCTGTCTGTAGCTCAACACAAAGCCTAGAGCTGAAATTGCCAATATCTGCTGCTATAGCGTTCACGCCTCTAGAAATCCATGGAAACTAGAGCTATATTTCGATTTTGGCGCTCCAGAGCTGTCCATGATTGCTTTATTCATAATTGTGAACAAAAAAGCAGGCCCTCGTTCAAGATAGATGTGCTAATAAAGTGTCCTATCAACCACACAATTTCCAGTTTCATTTGATGATCGCTCAGTGATCGGTTCGTCATTGGTTGTTTAATTTGTAGATGGGTCGGAAATCGCATTGGTTCAAATTATTGTGTTTGGTGCAAGCCTAGATGAATTACTGAAAAGTTCATTTTTCGTACGCCGACGATTACGCTAGGCAGTGCCGCTACAAGCTTGTGCCATGCCAAAATCCGGAATTTTAGCAGTGTTTAGTTGGTATCAACTTCTTCAGAATTCCGTGGCTGCGCCACGACAATTGCCAAATTACAGGCAAGCTCCACACCAAAGATCTTCGGCGTAACCTACAAACTTTCCAGTAGGGCCTAGATGCAACAAACAGATGCAACGAATTCTCTGATTGAGTTAGCACATTCTATCCTACCTATGGGCTGTGGCGCACGTCACAACAGAGAGGACCAGTTGACTATTGCTTCAAAGTCCAAGGCTTAATACGCCCCTAGCGCTCGTTTGGGCACGTTAAAATTCGGAAAATTAACAGTGTCTAATGTGCGTCTAGGGCCAAATTAAAATTGCTTATTTTAGAAACTTGCTCCACGCTACGTCGCCATTAACCACAAGTCTACAATTACAGCAAGCTTCCACCTAAGATATTCACTGTGACATAAAAACTTTCCAGAGTTTGTATACACTGGACCTGAGTTACTGTGACTGTCACCTTCGAATAGTGATTAGGCCTAGTCTGTTAGGCATACATACAGTACAGAACGACATACTAATTTGTCGCCTGTCAGGCTGACACACAAACAACAACATATGCACCAACCAATGCCAATTGTTGACATTTGTCGAATCAGGACGTTCTTCTACTATCCATCGAGGGTCTCCTTCTCCCCACTTTGCCATTATTGGCCCAGAAACGTAAGGTTTCGTGCCCTCCTACGAGCGCAGTCTACTGCATCTGATTTTCGCGAGGAAGCCCTTTCTAGAAATTTCGCAGCACGTTGGCTTTACCTCGTTTTAGAGAGGAGGCTTCAAAACTAGAGCGCGAAAACTCAAAATGGCGAATCGAAGCAGCACAAGCAAAGTCTGAAAGTCAGTCTCGAGCTTCTTGTTTAGCTTCTCAATGCCGCTTCTGGAGCTCTGCTCTATAACAGGGTTTGAAGAGCAAGCTATAGAAATATATTGTCGACGATCCCTCCTAACTATCGCCAAATGGACCACAGAACGGAGGCTGTTTGAATACTGGCTGCGCACTTGCGCCGGAAGCCGTCCAGAGGGCAGAGGGCCAGAGGCCGAATTGCATGCAGCATTGACTTTGAGTTGCGTCGGTTTTGACGGTCAGTAGGGGACCTGACCTACTTGTGACTGCAAAAGTAGGATGATAAAATCTGGAGTGAAGATTTTTCAACCTTGCGGAAGGACTCTGTCAGCAGAACATCCCCTGTCTAAGACGTTGAATGGCGAAGTAAGGCTTTATAGAAAGATTTTTGTAGACCCTAGCTGTTAGTTGCCTCCAGCCCTTTTATAGAAGTTTTTGTAAACCTTTTTTCTGTACCCGTCTGTTTGTAACTTTTTAGCCTAGTGGATTGCTTGCTTAACATGCAATTTTGTTCAACTCAAAATAATGATAACCTATGTTATTATTTAATTACAGATTAAATTCCCATAATCTCGAAAACATTGTCAAAAATATCTATTATGTCAGTTCCATGCAGACGCATTTAGAACAAAAAACTAAAAATGATGTCACGTTATAAATTTTGATAGGCCTAGCTATTGAGAGCCAACGTGTTGATCCTACTAGGTTTTTATAGATCTGCCAAAGTGTATTAATTAAGCATACTAATTGCCAAAGCGTGAGGCATTTATATCCCCAAGATATCTGTGCAAGTCATCAAACAACGCGTAGGATTTCAACAATAAGATCATCCGTCCTCAAGACTCACATTTATATCCCTGGACCAATTGATGACGCAGTTAGTTATATAGACACAATAATTTAATGATAACCCAACAATTTTTATACATTTTGCAAAGGAACAATTCCATCTTACTTCAGTGTGAAGCTGTGAATTTGCGTGGAGGCAATCACCCTTGCGCTGTAGAGTCATTTTTGAGCAATTAAACTCATCAGCCTGAGATGAGCGTGGCGTTGGTGCTTGGTCGGTGGGAGATGTGCGGCATGCGNTACCGGCGCTATTGTCCCCGTAGCATCGAGTGGCGGCGAAGACAGTGCAGCTTGCGAATTGCTAGCGATGCCGGCAGGCATAGCGTTACACGAAATTGGCACCGAACTTGGGGGCATCACGAAGGTGGTGGCAAACGCGGGCACCGAAGGGCTCGTCCACATACCTGGTGCATCGGGCGTCGTCGATGGTTCAGAAGCTACCACGGGCAGGGGTGGTTGCGGCGGAGCGACCACCGGTGACTCGATCGGCATCGATGGCGCTGTAGCGGCAAGAACGGCTTCCACGACTTCTTGGATCATGCTTTGGCGATCCGCGGCACTCAAACTAACTTCGTTTGTCGTGATTGGGACTGCGCCCATCTCCCTCCTGCTATTGCTGCGTGTTGATGGCATGACAAGCGAGTACTTTGCAATCTCATGCACAAGACAGGAATGGGGCACATTCAGTATGGACAAGGCGTATAGCATGCCACGCGGAAACAGCATGATCCCTGACATGCGCAATTACCGCTGACCAATCTGAAGCGAGGCTGCGATATAGACTGTGCGAAAGTGAGAGAGGTATCCAATACGATAGCTCGACACTCGGCTAGAGTTTAACTTCGCCGAAATATCATTTAGCTATATTTGTAACTAACCGATCAACAGAGGCCAAAGACAGTGTATATCCAATATTGTAATTAACCTGTCTACAGA
>OFHS01006368.1:0-10201 GCA_900245855.1 Calvadosia cruxmelitensis | reverse complement strand
TACTTATATATATATATATAGATAAACCTATAATTATTTCAAACAATCACAGTAAACTATACAATAAGCAGATAAACAATGGCTAAATGTTTTTTGTGAAAATTTGACGTGACTCAGTAAGCAAAAGCTGCTTGTTACATCGCTCTTTCAGTTACAAAATTAAAACATTGCCAGAACAAGATAGAAGTATGTACTAGTAAAAGTCTGTGAGTGAAAGTTAACGTTGAACATTCCGTCCATCTGGTCGATGACAGCGAAGATTAACGATGTGTCATTAACCACAAGAAAACTTTCTTAAAAATTCGACCTCATTGACGTTGATCGATTGAACAAGATTAGTTCCAGGTCGTGTTTTTAGAAGGTACTTTTTGCTTCCAGAAAACAAAGGTCAACATTCTATTTCCATTATAAACGAATTTCCAAACTTCAAGTAGCAATAATTAAAAATAACAAGAATAATCGTTTACACTGTAAGCAATAAATTACGAAGCCAAATATAAATATTGCTACAGTTTACCAGAAGCTTGATTAGAAACGACCCGAGAGTACGGGCACGTATTACTCTTACCCATTGGGTACTTGATGATCTCGTAGTAATCAGGCACCTCAGTCGTGTCGACGGCTTTCAAAAATGGCCACGCACTCGCATGATTCTGCAAAAAAGCGCCTCAGCATTTCACAAACACTCGAGAATAGCATGCATTTACAAACCTACAATCACCACACCTCAATCAGTCCCACCGCGCTCAAGGAGAAGGAGAAATGGCCAAGGCTACAGACCTTAATGAAGCATATTTCCTAAATCATGATTTTATTCCCGATTTTTAAGCTAACAGGTTTCACTGGTTGACGAAACTAGGATCATTTAATTCGTATTCATGCAAGTATAGGGCTTTAAATATTTGTCTATTTACTTGTAAGAGGCAGAAACTGCGTTGTGTGTTTGTGAGGGCCGATAGTCTACAGGGAACTGCATTTGACTTCGGAGCAAAGGATATGGGTTCAAATCCCAGCTCAGTCCAAAATATTCTTTGAGTTTACATTAATTATAATCACAGGCGCCCTACATTTGATTTTTATCTGATCAGATATACATGAAATGCGTTCAATGCGATAAGATGAGATATACATATATCAAACCCAGTCAAAACTACGCAATAGTTCAACCATAAACACGAAGTGATCTGGCCAGTAGAGAAACAAACGGAAAGATCAATAAATCTACACGAAAACTGTGACTATAAGGTATCCTGCTATTATTATGTGGAGAGAATACTTGACTCTTAAAGCATACTCGATTCACTTACGTTAAATGATGTCGGTTATTGTTGCCTAATTGCGTGGTCTAATGGTTGGGATGTCTAGGTGTCAACTATACATTCCGGGTTCGACACCTGGACTTTAGTTGATGTATATTATTCGTTGTAAATCATGTGGCTTTATAGATTGAAGGCCCTTGGGAGAAAATTGATTAATTTGATCCTCGATTAACAGAGAGACATGATTAAATTTAAATTTACAAGAACTACCTACCCTAACGGCATTCAAAGTTTGCTTGAGAACATTAAGGAGCTGCTCTGCGGGAAGCTCTTTTTCGGTGCTGAAAGACAAAATCACAAATGAAAACAAAAGAGGAAAGACCTTAAAATAGTAATATAGTGGCTGACGCGCGGTCAGTGTGAACTTGATGTCGTCATTAAGTAGTCACGTGATTGTAAGAATATGTAGCTGTGTCATCATGTAATCACTCTCTTTCCCGTCTGTACTTTGTCGTGTTAACAACTCTGTCTGTCCTCATATCTATGCTGTGTCTCACGACATAGCGCTCTGGCACCAACGACCATATGTACTCCTTGGAACTCTGCCATCTCTCCCTGTCGCGGGACCAGCAGCTTGTCTCTCAATTATATATTATGTGGAATGCGAAAGCCTTCATCTTCGTCTTTCGGCTTCTACATTAATTTTACAGCAAATTTAAAAACACATCAAATTAAATATCTAAAAACAAATATCAACCAAAATAAATAAATATTTAAAATAACTACCCAAGCAGATCTACAATCACTATTAAAACAATCATTCAGACGTCCCGGAATCGACTCCTGACCCAACCGACACATATATATGCGCTTTGTCTTCTGTGGTTTTAATTGTCGAGGGTCCCAAGGGAGACAAAGCTTTGCCTTATTGGGTTACCCTCGTTAACTAAAGTTAAAATTATATGACACAAGGTATTTTAGACTGTATCATCAAATGCCTTGAAGCTATGTACAAATTGATTTATGACAGAATAAAAAATCCGAAAGTACTTCGTGTCTTCGAATACCTTGATTGCTGTAATGGCTTCCAACCAGTTTCCTCTGAAACAAGACAGTAAATAATCGCAAATCAAGTTGCAGCGTGGGATTCAAAATTAAGATAGATAGATAGATTTTATCTGACCATCGTAACAACGTCAATTAAATACAAATAATGCTTTGAAGAAAATAATACATCGTCAGAATCATCCCATAAGCACAAAAGCTTGTTTGTTTGGGATGCCCTAGCTTTACAGTTTGATAAATCGGAGTATAGAAACAATTATACAAGTTTGTAGAAAATTAAGAAAAGAAAGAAAATTCAAAATCTGGCATTCAAATACAAAGAAAGAAAGAGAAAAATCACATAGGCCAACAGTAATTGGGTAGAGCCAGTTTAATTGCATATATGTAGCAGATTCTATGGTGTAAATCAAGTGATAGGAGTCAATAAAATTGCTTTTTAATTTCCAACAAAGTATGTAGTCTGTACAGTAAAACCTGTCTATAAAGGTCACATCTGGGACCTGAGAAAACGACCTTTATAGACAGGTGGCCTTTCTGCCTAGGTTGATTTCTATAGAAAGTGTCATTTTGAGGTTATGAAGAGTGGCCCTTATACACAGGTGGCTGCTCTATAGAGGTGGCCGCTAATGCAGGTTTGACTGTACAAGCATGCCAAATACAACATGAAACATGTTCCGTTCCAGAGGAAGAAGTAATATATTTAGCTTGTGTGGAAGATGAATACAGTCAAACCTGTATTAGTGGCCACCTCTATAGAGCAGTCATCTGTGTATAAAGGCAACTCTTCATAACCCCAAAATGACACCTATAGAAATCAACCTGGACAGAAAGGCCACTTGTCTATAAATGTCAATCTCAGGTCCCAGAGGTGAAGGTTATAGACAGTCTCACCGTACAAGAAATACATTTAGAACATTTAGGATTGTCATTTTAATTGATTTTGTTTTCGACGGGCCTCTCAATGTGAACAAGATCCATTATGCGTGACGACACACAGTGACATTGACGTACCGATTCCAGGGATACTCTCGATGGGGATCTCTCTCACTCCATCCTTAAAGCACGTCAGTCCTGGGCGAGGTTTCTTGATCTCCTCGTGTCTATATTCAATCAGCTTTCTCACAATCTGCACAAAATTCAAACAACAGAATAGACATCAATATTTGGACGTTTAACCTTCAAAGAGAGAATAAAAATTTGATTAAAATTTCACTAGCAAAGGGTCCTGTATTCACATTAGTGGTCTAAATTTTAATGATGACGGAGGAAGGAAGGTCCATACAACCAGGTGCCTCAAGAGAGCACTTTCAAGTTGTAAAGGCAAGCTTGGAACAAAAATAAACAGATTCTATGTTGACAAATTCGATTCTACACTGGTGAGTGACTACATGCAATTTGAAGAAAGTGCTCCAAAGGCAAGTGTGTTACAATTATTCCAACCATCTATAGCTCCAAAATGATTTGCATGATATTTATTCAAAACTAGCATTCAGTTTTCTCAAATTCTGTGCGGCATCATAGGTGTTGAGGGCTCAAACAATATCCTTTACCTGTCTCAAGCAACCACCTGCGTTGAGAGACTACTTTTTATTGGTCCCTTCGGTCGTCGCTTCAGACAGGGTTGGCTGTATGTCTCAAGATCAATCAGTAACAATTGTCATATCCAGAAGGGTCTCTAAGATTTATCCAAATTGGTTATTTTTAGTTTGAATAATAATTGTGCCATCATGTACTGGGGCTTTCTTGGGGGTGGGGGTAAGGGGTTTGAATAAGATGAACCATGACATGCAAATCATGATGGTTTTTACCTCTTTCTGTTTCTTGACCACCAACGAAAACTCACGATATGGAATCTTTGGGTTCAAAGTGCACTGAAATCAAAGACACATGCAAAGTTACAAAAGCAAACCAAGCCAGATGAATAGGATTCGGAAGCAGTGTCAGACGAAGTGACTGGTAGCTCAATATCTCATTGTACAGCTAGAACTTGCAGCTGAAAACATCTACAGTCGGAACTGGTTAAATATCCAATAAGATAATGCCCCCAATTCCAGGTATTGCTTATGACCGTGAAACTTGTCTATAACAACCACCTCTGGTATCTGAAGAAAGTGACCTTTATAGACAGGTGGCCTTTCTGTCCAGGTTGCTTCTATTGAAAGTGTTATATTGGAGTTGTGAAGAGTGGCTTTTATACACAGGTGGCTGCATGTTTGACTGCACATTTAAAGTAATTGGTCTTCTTTGACAAAAACCAAAGTCAATCTTGAGAATGACCAGCTGACAAAACATTAATGCGATTTTCCCAGAAAAAAGCACACAATCACTACAGACTTATGAAATATGCAGCAAAAATGTGACATTTTGTTGGTAATGCCCCTATGGGGCATCAAATCATAGCAACCATATAGAAGAAATCAGTTTGATATCCTTGCCTGCATCAGCAGCTCAGTATAAAGCTACTGACACACTGTCGCTAAAATAGGCATGGATCGTGTGCTGCAACTGGCGCGACCATTCGCTTAGCCAGCTATTGGCATGTAACAGTGGTAGGCCGTGGGCCGAGGAAAAAAAATGTGAAGTTGTGCTCACCCCCTCTCGTGAAGGGACAAAAAGCATATCAAACGAAAGCCTTGACGTGCTCTATAAAATTCCAAAATGTTCACGGAAATTTGCTGGTTTAGTAGCGAGCAATTGATCATTAAAGATCGCGTAGCGTGAGGCTTCGTCGTCGTAACAATCGTGACCTTTGACACTCTGGAACAATGGTTTTTCCAGGAATCTAAGATGGCGCAACCCATTAGACCGCACCGTTCAACTCTGCAGACGCAAACGCAGTGCGCACCAGGACGGCTTTAGCACACAGAGAACATCCTATTGTTCACCCGGAACAAGTGACCAATCAGCATGATGTCACATGTTGGCACTTACGTGCATAAGAGTAGCACCCTCGTAATCCTTGATATATCCAATATAGTTTGAACGCGGCAGCTTGATATCTTTGCTGAAACCCTGTTGAGTCATAAACCGCAAAATACTGCAACTCATGCCAACAGCAATCAAATCAAAAGTGATACGTGAGGCTTTTCATATGCTGAACATCAGCAAAACAGGAGAGTTAAACATCAAAAACACACAATAGCTCTAAAAATAAAACTCATCAAGACATATTGAAAAACTGTTTCTGTACAATGCGGTAGTCACGTAATTGGCGTACACATTGTGACAGTTAAGTGCCAAGCAGGCATAACAACTGACCAGGGGTGGGTTGACTAGATTTATTTTCTAGTTCGCTAAAATTAGAACTACTTTCGAATAATACTAGTNAATAAAACTCATCAAGACATATTGAAAAACTGTTTCTGTACAATGCGGTAGTCACGTAATTGGCGTATACATTGTGACAGTTAAGTGCCAAGCAGGCATAACAACTGACTGCTTTCATGTTCTCAGTAAGTTTCAGATTAGATGCGTCGTGGTCTTCCTAGCTATGGANATGACACGTTATAGAGAAACTAATGCCTTGACAACATTGTAGTGTCCTGGATTCAACAACTCAACAACGTGCTTTGGTTGCCGCCATCTTACTATAAAACCTCGACCTCACACGGCCTCTCTTTACAGACACAACAAACATCATCTGATGCATTTCACTCCCTCCCTTGTCTTATTGTTTTCTTGGTTCTCCCCTACCTCTGGAGGGCACTGGCTGCATTACCTCACCCATACAACAAGTACAGTCAAACCTGTATTAGTGGCCACCTCTATAGAGCAGCCACCTGTGTATAAAGGCCACTCTTCATAACCTAAAATAACACTTTCTATAGAAATCAAAATGGACAGAAAGGTCACCTGTCTGTAAGGTCGGGGTTTTTTTCGGGTCCCAAAGGTGACTGTTATAGACACGTTTCACTGTACTTTATTTTCTGACTAATGGTACAAGTGAAGGTACAGAAGTCCAATTATTTGACAATGTCAGATTTAAGAGAAGTCACAACAATATTAAAATAAACAAAATGATAATAAAACAACAGCCCAGAACATCAAACTTTGTTTAGAATACACGAACCTGTTTCTTGAAATATCCAATTGCATATTCGTCAGCATAAGTCAGGAAATTGAGCACGCCATTATGGGTGTGGTAATCTTTCAAGTGGTTCATCATGTGAGTGCCGTAGCCCTGCAAAACAACAACAACAACAACATAAGAAGAAAGGCATGCACAAAGATCAGAGAAGTTCTTTATAAAAGCAACTATAATCAAACTCAATTAAATCATTTACAGTCAAACCTGTATTAGCGACCACCTCTATACAGCAGCGACCTGTGTATAAGGGCCACTCTTCATAACCCCAAATGATACTTTCTATAGAAATCAACTTGGACAGAAATGTCACCTGTCTATAAAGGTCATTTTCCCCAAGTCCCATAGGTGGGTGACCGTTATACACAGGTTTTACTATATTTTACATTTTAGCTTTCACATCACACGATGCAATTGATCGCAGTTAATATCCTGCCATTGCTGCCGCTGAAACGTGTCACAGCAAGCGAGTCAGGACAATAAATGAAATGAACGAATAAGCGGCAGTTAAAGCTACTTATGCAGGTGCAAGGGGGACATTAATTTGACATATGGCGCCAACAGATCGTTTCTCCTCTTGTGTGCTTCGATAAGAGCTCAAGATTGTCTCATTACGCATTATGGAATCCAATTACCCAAAGCAAACAGTTTGGATTGAGTGGCGAAACGATCAAGTTTGAAATTAAAGGTGGCTACTACAGTCAAACATGTATTAATGGCCACCTCTAAAGAGCAGCCACCTGAGTATAAAGGCCACTCTTCATAACCCCAAAATGACACTTTTTATAGAAATCAACCTGGACAGAAAGGCCACCTGTCCATAAAAGTTGTTCTCTCAGGTGCCAGAGGTGACCGTTATAGACAGGTTTCACTGTATTCTGATTTTCCTATTTAATACAAGGAGTAACGGAATGCTCTGGCAGTAAAATACAAGGAAAACCAGAGCTTGTACAAACCAAAGACATCCTTCCAACGTCAAAGATGTGTTAATGAAACAGAGACCAGTCAAACGGAGTTGTGATGAGTAGAGCACTGTAGGAAAGCCGCATTCACGCATGACAAAAGAGATGATGACAGGCACCTTCACGATGTGATGGTTTCCTGCTCGACGATGACGACGATTCTCTAAGGGACGTTTTCATTGATCAAAATGCTCATTCTATAAATCGGATGCATGAGCTTAATGAGTAGGTACCAATACGGTTCTAAATTTCCTACTGTACTTCTAAAAGGTTTGATTGGGATTATGTGTTTTTCTCCTTGTGAAAATGGTAAGGCAGTTGAAACACACTACGAAGGAGATAGAATGTGCCATTTGTGACAGAATTCCAAGGAGTGCATACAGTTGTTGGTGGCAGAGTTCAATGGCATGACATACAGCAAAGGGCAGATGTTTTACATGACAAGTACAGAAAAGAAAAGAAGAGATTACAACTCAAAGCACACAACATGAGTTGCCCAATTGTTGACAACATTGGCATGTTTACACTTCAACCTCGAGTCAACAATAAACATGCAACTCCTGAAGTTATGCGCGCCAAATACTAAAACACGTAATCAGCGCCTTGTTGGACAAGCGTGCTTTGGCTGCTTGCTTCGTTGATTAAAAATGAATATACAGTGCAACCTGTCTATAACTGTCACCTTGGTGGCCTGAGGAAAATGACCTTAATAGACAGCTTGCCTTTCTGCCCAGGTTGATTTCTATAGAAAGTGTCATTTTGGGGTTATGAAGAGTGGCCTTTATGTACAGGTGGCTGCTCTATAGAGGTGGCCATTAATACAGGTTTGACTGTACTACGAAAACAAAATACCATGAAAGTCCTACACATGCATCTTACCTTGACTTGTTCATTGGATGAAACGGCGCAAAAGACAATCTCGGTAAAAGACTGAGTGGGAAACATCCTAAAACAGATGCCTCCAATTGGCCGGCCATCTTTGATCAAGGCAAGTGTCTTGTGTTTCCTAGCAACAAACGAGACAGCATATCACTTATGATTTTCTCAGGGTTAAAGTCAACCCCAATCAATTACATATTCAAGGAAACAGGACAATGATTTCATGAACTGAATACAGTATAACCCGTTTAAGCGCAAATCGGATAAGCGAGAAACCCGTTTATCTGCAAACAATTTGCTATGTACCGAATCAATGCGTACAGTACAAACTCTCTTAACAGATTCCTGATAAGCACAATTCCTAATAGGAGCAAAGGATATCGTTGGCAAATTACTATTGCACTTGAGCGGGTTACACTGTATCACCAAAGTAGGAACAATTATACATGAAAAATGCAGTTGAAATACAACACTGCCGTATAAGTTGCTTTCATATCATAGCCTGAAAATGATTTTTCTTTTTAATGATTGATTTTTTCTCTATTTATTGATAAAATTACAGTCATATGAATTGCTTTTTACTTTGGATTCTTTGTAACACTTTGCGAGCTCCAATAAACAAGCAGCTTTTGCTTACAAAGTCACGTCAAACTTTCACATGCACACACTTTAGCCACTGTTTAGCTGCTTCTTGAATAATCCACTGTGATTGCTTGAAATAAATATCTAAACTCTGTCCCTTCACATTTTCGCAAATGACAACTTAGCATGGGGCTACCTAGCTAAAGCGACAGAGTTATAGCTTTCCTGGTAATGGTGGGATGACGCAGACTTCTGCTCAAGATTTGCTGATACAGATAAATCTAGTAAATCAGATTCCAATTTAATGAATATTTCACGTATTGGAATAAGATCTCAAGGAATTGTTGGAAAGTTTATGGTTTACACTCTACAAAGCAACTCCTGGTGGTTTGTAAAAGGAGAGGCGTGTGTGCTACCATAAATGAAACTTGAGTCAGAAACATGAATAAATAGTTGTTCATTTAGTTGACGAAATAGTTCATATAACGTTTTATAACAAGGTTTTACCACACAGGCAGGCATGTTTGGATTGCCTCATCCAAACACTTGGGATTAAGAGAGACACTTGAATGGCTAAGCAACACTCACAGGGATTGTGATTGTGATTTCTGATGCTTTTCTCGTGTCTCCCTGCAGCCCGCTTGTTTCTGTTTGGATCAGACAATCCAAACATGCCCGCCCGTGGAGCAATCCTTTTAATGTCACAGTAATTATAACATGACGACATTTCCAAATAACACAAGCAAAAACAACAGCAGAGCCAGAAAAGGAAACACTCAACGCTATACATACGGGTCAAACACAAGTCGAGTGATGTATTCCTTCGGCATACGAGGCAATTGATATGAAAAGACATTTTGTAAACCAATCAGCCATATCATCGTTTGTCGTGAAGGTTTTCGAGACAAGGAATTGCCGACAACATGAAATTCGATTATTCCTCGGCGCTCTTCACTGCGAGCCGTTTCGTCTCTGGCTGCTTGAGCTGGAAACAATCCACCCTGAAACCAGGAGAAAAATTCAACATTGAAAAACACCAATGCACACAAAGCAATGGAAATTGAAAATGTGACAAATCTATTTTCCAATCTTGAAGTGGAGAATAACTCAAGTAAGCTACAAGCCCAGACTGGAAACTTTGTATTTTGCAAAAATCTTTTCCGTGTTTAGCCTCTCGTTGATGTCACTAAAATGTGCGGTCCAGCCGCGGTTCTCAGCCTNTGGATAACAGAGTTACAGCAAAGATTGTGCGGACAGAGCCTGTTTTCTGATGACATGTCTGCAGCTGAGCTATAGATAGATAGATAGATAGTGGTAACTTTATTTCATTCCATGCGGAATAGATAAATGATACATCTCAATGGATTTCA
>OFHS01006367.1:0-10204 GCA_900245855.1 Calvadosia cruxmelitensis | reverse complement strand
GCGATGCTGGCGTTTAGGTGTAGACGTAAAGACGACCCTGCCATCGACGAATATTTGGGGCTCCTGTTCGCGACTTACCGAGTGGGACGCAATCAAATCCCCCAACTCGATATAGTGGCCGCTTACAATTTGCGCAACAAGCTTGGCCGGGATGGGCGAGCTGCCTGGCCCAATAATAAAAGGCTTGTCGACTACCGGCAAACCATGCGGCAAAGACGAATAAACCATTGGTGCCGGAGGTATGGGCGACGTAGAGGACACATGCGGCCAACTAGACAAGTTGCTTGCACTGGGCTGGGTGGCAGATGCGAGGGACGCCGTTACGGAAGATAATGCCGCCACCGAGGTGGATGGCAAAGTAAAGGTGTTCATAAAGGAAGGTACCGCCTGAACTGGCCACATACCTGGGAGTTCCTGGGTTGCCGGTGCATGTTCCGAGTCGGCGACGGGCGGCTGCAAACCGGGCTGTGCAGAGGGGATGCTTTCGCTGGCTTGCGGAGGTACAACCAATGGAGTCGACGGCGCTGTCACGGCCAGCACTGCCGCCACGACGTCTCGGATCAGGTCCTGGCGATCGCTCTGCGACAACGAAGCTCCACGAGCTGATGGTAACGGAACAGCATCCTGGCTGTTTCTCGTAGTGCGAGGCATATCGGGCGAATTGTTCTTGGAGCACTGACAAGAATATCACTAGCAAGCTAGCAGGCAATAGCAAGAATGACAAACCACTGCTAATCCCCCAGTCTACTCGAACCATGCGCATGATTCAGGGACTGGGACTGACATGCTGTCATCTCCTAATAATCCAATAGCTTGGACTCAAGGCTAGCCTCGATTCCATGTTGCTCGCTGCAGCCAATGGATCGATTTTTAACTTTACCTAAATTGCATTTAGCTACATTAAAATATGTGATGTGGATATATATCCATGAACTATCATAGCTTTGAGTTTAATTTTGGCTTTAAAATATGTAACCAGCATTTTAATATGTTATAGATAGCGTCAGTTATAAGGATAATATTTGTTTGTTTTCTTAAAGAAATTCACACCGGACTCAGTCTTAATATGGAGACGCTATACTTGATGTTTTGGCCAAGCACCGCATCTGAAGGACGACCAAGGCCTTTTCAGTTGTACTGCTGTGATGCTGCCCTTGTTATCTTACATATGATCAGAGTTCTGATGAATAAGGTACGGTTTAGTCAAGAATATCCTCTATCATTTTGGTTATGGTTCTACCTTGCTTAAGATTACCAGAAATAGTGACGCTAACTACAGTCAAACCTGTATTAGTGGCCACTTCTATAGAGCAGCCACCTGTGTATAATGGCCACTCTTCATAATTCCCGACAACACTTTCTATAGAAATCGACCTGGACAGAAAGGTCACCTGTCTATAAAGGCCATTTTCACAGGTCCCAGAGGTGACCATTATAGACAGGTTGCATTGTAAATAGCGATTTTCTGGGTTGTTTTTAACACTGGTTGTATTTGTTATATTCAAGGACATTCAAATACTTACAATAATATTTGTTCATTAGAATTATTTTAAGCCATTGTCATCCTTGATGTTAACTAGAACCAGTGTTTGTGTGAAACAAAGGCATTCTCTGGGTGGTTTCCTGAACAAGCAAGAAGATGTGTGCTTAAGGGATGACCCATTATCATATAATGTAATTATCGTAATACCTTGTTGATTCCCATTTCTGTAATCAATTGTTTATATTTGTTTGTTATATGATCTAAAGACATACTCATACTCATTTGTTCGAGATTTTGACGGAAGTATAGTCAAACCTGTACAAGCAGCCACCTGTATATAAAGGCCACTCTTCATAATCCCAAAATGACACTTTTTATAGAAATCAACCTGGACAGAAAGGCCACCTGTCTTTAAAGGTCATTTTTCTCGGGTCCCAGAAGTGACCATCACTGACAGGTTTTACTGTAGTATCACTTAAGAACCGCATGAAAGATATGGACGCTTGTTTAAGAACCTCAAGAATTGATTTATAACATAATCAGTTCTCATGTCGCGTGATCATAGGAAAGGATAGATCTATCGCTACAATGTTTGCCGTATTAGATGCTAGTGACTTGTTAAAGCAAATTACTCAATGCTTCAGTGTTAACATTTTTATGTTGAGCTCTCAACCCTTGTCCTGCTCATAAAACTAGTTAATTTAAGACTTGAAGTCGCTGTATCGATTGCTGATTGGTTGATCGCTAGGGACTAACTATGTGATTGGTTATATGTCGCTACTTTTGGATTGTTTCGAAAACATGTATACACGTCAATAGCAGGACAAGGGTTAATTAGATAATTGTTTTCAACCATAAAATAATAGCCGGTTAATAGAATGAAGTAGATTAGCCTAGAGCATAGATTGATCCAATATTTTGAATCTCTTTGCAGCCAGTTGAGTCAAAATCTCGACTTGAAAAGGACATTTCCACAGTCTTGCTTGAGTTCTTGAAATTTCTTTATCAAAATGTAATTGGGTTTGCTGCATTCTGCCACAAGAAATTGTTCCTGCAGTATTTGGCAGCTACTCTCTTTCCATTCCTGAGCAAAGATGATTCTGCTGAGGTGAGAGGCAACTATATTTATTCTCGATTGCTTGAACTGTTAATTTTAATAAGATATGAGCCTCCTATAATGTCCTGAGATATTCAAGCATTTTCTGTGCCTTAAAAATGAAACGTTTGTATCCTTTATGCTGTTAAATGTATCTTATAGCCACTCTGCCTTGTTTGACGTAGCTAAACTTTATTTAGTTAATATTAAATTGAGCTGAAGCGCTTGTTGGTTATGTAATTGAAACATAGACTAGCTTCGTTACTGGACATTTGGTGTAGGAATGGGTCATCACAGGAAGTGATATTTAGCCAGTCTCAATAGTCGTGATAATGGAGACTAGGCAATTGATTCATTTGTTATTGTTGCTTACAGCAACCTTTTTAATTAATCGTCATCAGCACCACCACCATCATCATCATCATCATCATCATCATCATCATCATCATCATCATCGTAAAGTTTCTCTGTTCACATTTCAGTCTGTCATGTCGAGTGTTGAGGAATCGTCAGATCGCAATCCTTCTCCTGAAGTAGATGTTGATCTGATTGTCCATCCCTGCTGTGACACTGTTTACGGTTTTATCAAACTGATTGCCTTGGACGTGTTGGACTTCTCACCAGTTAAAGCCAAACAGATCTTTGACAATTTGCTTGAGGTAAAGTCATGTGAACAGCAGGTTTTTCTCTCATATATGCCAATTTTACAGTGAAACCTGATTGTATTTTGTCATCTATGGGACCTGATGAAAATGACCTTTATAGATAGGTGGCCTTTCTTCCCCAGTTGATTTCTATAGAACTTGTCATTTTGGGCTTATCAAGAGTGGCCTTTATACACAGGTGGCTGCTCTATCGAGGTCGCTGCTAATATAGGTTTGACTGTATTAGAGCAAACTTATACACATTTCAGTTTAGTGTAATAAACTGTCTGTCTGTCTGTCCGTCTGTTCAAACTAGGCACCTATCACTCATTAGCAAGTACGGATTTTCTGACGTTTGAGAAACAACACGGCTCTGGTTGTGCACGGTTTTCAAAACACATCGCGCAGCTCCAAGCGCTCAAACCAGGTCAAAGTTGAACAATGCAAATTGGTGCAAGATCTAACGGAGTCGTTTTTCGAAAATGTCACATTGGAGCCGAGCTATGTTTTCTGCAAGTTTGACGAAATTATCGCTGTGGAATAGGCGCCTTGAATTTGCCTTGCTTGCTTTTGCAAACCGTTGCGCTCGAATAGTTCGAAAGGATCAGTTTCAGTCTCTTGAGAGTCAATATAGCTGAGCTCAGAAACAATAGGCGGCATTCGACTCAGCATTCGATACTGCTTCTTTATGGGCTGAAACTGAGAACTGTGATTTGTATAGGACTAATTTAACATCCATCCAAATGCGAAGCAACGACACTGGACGCAGCTGCGACAGCAGCGCGGACCAGCTAGTTTCCCATAAATTGTGATAGGGTACAGTCAAACCTATATTAGCGGGCACCTCAATAGAGCAACCACCTTTGTATAATTGCCAGTCTTCATAACCCCAAAACGACACTTTCTATAAAAATCAACCTGGATAGAAAGGTCACCTGTCTATAAAGGCCACTTTTTTCAGGTCCCAAAGGTGACAGCTATAGACAGGTTTCACTATGTTACTGTAAATGAATGGTCTTGCAATATGGCACATTTATCTTTCTTTTTCAGTCTTACTTGTCAGATGGTTTGCTTTGCCAGCAAAAAGAATACCAGACAGCTGTTTTGAATTGTATTATTGATGCTGTCCTGCTCGGAGAAGTTGTGAACAAGAATATTTCAGCAAATGTTTTGCAGAACATCAATCTACTGGCTGTGGCAATGGTTGACAAGTTATGGAATGGTGCGTACATCTGCTAGATTATTTAACAAATAATTATGGTAAATTCTTTGTGTGCTTTCCAATACAAAGTGATTTGAAAGTTGTATGTTGGATAGGTAGAAAGGTGGATGTAATAGCCTCCGTTTAGTAAAACCATGGATCGAAGAAACAGTTGATTTATATAACCAATGCTCTCTGCATAGTGTCGCCTAGCTGAAGACGCCTCGTTTGTTTAATGAAACCAAGTCGAATTAGTCTTTGAGGTGGTTTTATTGAGCATCGACAACTGCATTCGTCTGTTTATGTTGTTTCAACAAATAACTTATGTAATCGAAATTGAATAACTTTGCATCAGACTATGATTTTGTAAGTCATCATGCTCACCTTGTTTTCTTAAAGCTGTCTTCTAAATATTGATGTATTGATTTACGTTTAGGATTCTTCACAAAAGGCTACCGTCCAGTCCTTAGCTTCCACATCAGCATTATAAGCGCCTTGGATGGTAAGTATCTTCTTGCATACATTTTGATGCTGGCTACATAACATTTAGCCAAAGTTAACCCTGAGCCATGTCTGCCGCAGCTATAGATCCGTGTGGCCATTGTCAGAACTGCAGGTGACCTCTGACTAATCTTGTTATCATGCAATAATAAACCCAGTAGGCAGTCATTCTTGCACGAGGTAGTTTGCAACAAAGCCACAAACCGCACATCTGGTAGTCGATCCTTGTGCTTAGCAACGGCAGGTTCCGTAGCTTCGCCACCTTGTGATCGCTTGCTTACACCGGCTACCTTATAATATGGCAACCCCACAAAAGCACCAAACAAGCTCTGATCCCAAAACTCTCACCTGATAGGGACAAGTTTAATATGCGTTCTATTGTACCAGCTCAGCGTATATAAGTTGTAGTTTGCACAGCGCACACTTGATGGAGTCGATGTTAGCATACAGTCTTTCAAATCTTCATCAGTTTGTGTCAATCACCTTGAGGATAACGGCTGGCTGCTTTTGCTTGGTTTTTGTCGGAATACTTCTTGCATCTATTGTCGAAGTTATGACAAAAGCAAAAGAAAAGTATGGATCTTCTCGCTGATATCCGTGCTTTGCATGCATGAGAAGCTACTAGATGTGTTTGTGAAACTGTGCAGAGTCAACATAATTATGGTTCAAGTAGAATTCTTCCTGTGTTCTATTTCTGTTTGCATTGTGAACCATTCTGTTGTATCAGTCCATCTACACGAATAGTCTGCTTAGGCACCCAAAGTACTTGCTTTAGGCCCTCAGTTCACTCAAATAATCGGGTCATTCGTCTCTGGAATACTTTACCGGAAGAAGTGATAAACGTCAAGACTCATGTACAATTCAAACATAAACTCGCATCGCTTAAGTTGTATTTTGTTTAATATCAATTATGTTTACTAATTTTGTAGACTGATTAGTGTAAGTGCGCTTACTGCGCCTTCTCTTCGTGTATTGTTTGAAAATGTATGATCTTTCAAATACATATATAAAAATAGGCCTTTTTCATCGACAGTTCCCAGCATGCAAATGTACAGTATCTAAATTGCTCAAAGTTGAATCTCCCTTGGAGCGCAACTGAATTCACGCATCCGATTTTTCTGGGTGTGAGCAAATTGTTCTCCGACATGCCAAATAAGAAAATTTAATGGAGCCATAAGTTTCAGAATATTTATCATGTAAGATAGGGCCCCTAAGAAGTAATGCTTGAGACTCTCTTTACTCTTAAGACGACCCTTCTATTCATGATCTTAGCCCACGTACCAATGATTTAATCTGAATGTGCCTGCCTTTCAGATGCTCGTGTTAACCTGGATGCCCTGTATCATTCGTTGTATCGTGTGATACTTTATCAATTCTCAAGACCTCAAGCTCGCATCACAGGTAACCTATAAACGAATGACTTAATTATCGTTAAGCTCTCCTTTGTGTTTTGTGATTCCTTATTGTCATGTTCTCTTATAAATTAGTCTGTGATTGTGGTTTGATATTTTAATAGACTGTCTTTTACTGGAAGGAAACATGTATGAAATCTAGGACTACGAAAAGTGGTTTCAATAATTAACTCCTAAAATTTTTATTGAAAATTAAATCAAAATATAATAGTCAAATATTGCAAATTGGCACAAAGTCCAACAGAGCTGTATTTGAACAGACTTCCTTTAAGCTGAACTATGTTTCTACAAGTTTGATCAAATTATCGCTGTGGAATGGGCACCTCCAATTTGCATGTGCTTGCCGTTGCAAACCATTGGTCTTGAATGAATCGGAAGATCGATATCAATCTCTTGAGAGTAGTGTCTAAGCTGAGAAACAATATGCAGTATACGACGCTGGTCGATGTTGTGTAGCAGCTCAAACCAGCTAGTTTACGATAATTGCTAAAACTACAATTAAAATTAGTATCTCCTGACTTGATTATTTACGAATCAACGTTTATTCCATTAGTCCTTTTGAAGTAATGGTACGTAAAGTACATGTAACGTTGCCAAATTGAATTGCCATGCTAACCCTCTGTCTTACATTTTTCTATTTAATTTAATATGTTTTGTTTATGATCATGTTTTATATTTTGTAGATCACACAACAATGTTGGACTTCTTGTATGTGTTGCGTAGCAACAGCCAGTTGATTTTCGCACAGCGAATCAAAGAAGTGGATTACGTTGCCTCTCTTGTTTATTGGTTGCTCATAGTTGGTAACCAAGAAGAGGCTGACAAGGAACACGCTTCATCGGAAGGTCAGTGTGTAGGAAATGCCATGTCAGTTGGCATGATTCACTCGATTCCTGTCAATTCCTGTTTGTTGGATATTAGCGGTGCTTTCAGTTTTTTGCCGTATATCCAATAAAAGAAAACAGTTGTTCATGACAAATGAAAGACTCAGAAGAAATACAGTTTTTCTGAGCATATGTCATTTTATCTGAAATATTTCATAAGGCCGAATTCTGTTAGACGGGTAAGCTGTAGAGCTAATCTAATTGCAAGTTGAAAATCAGCCATCATATCTTAAAACGAAATTCAGATTCTTGCATTGGATCTCAAGAAGATATTTTGTGTAGAAAATGGGTTGAGAAAAATTTGCTATAATTAGCTATCGTCGTTGAGAGATCTAGTCCAAGCTGCAAAAATCTTAGATGGATCTTGCGGGAAGCTACACTGTATGTAGGCTGTGTGTAGGTAGGCTGATTCCATGCATTCCGGAAAGATCATAATGTTTATTGCATGTCCCCATGGTGGGTCCTTTTTCAAGTTCTGTCTTATAATATATTTCTGTGATTTTTGTTTTGACTCTTAGGCCGTGAGTCAGCTGAGCCGCAATCAGACTGGAAGAGTCTTTTGTCTGGTGCTGTGGAAAGAGTATGGTCTGTGTTCTATCTAAACAAGAAAGTGGTATGTTCATAAGATGACGTTTTGGAACAACATTACTATTTCTAGTACAGCTTGTAATGATGGCTGGAAGGTTTCTTCTTCACGAGCCAGGACATAATCACAAGCCTGAAATATGTATTTTAATGGTTTAGACCAAGACTTCAGCTCTAGCCCTGGGCTATGCCTTTGCCATGCTCAACTATAAAGACGCAGACTACCAATTGGGCTAACCAAAATCTTTTGTAAGACTAACAGAAATTTTCGGGACTAAATTATGACCGTTGTGTTACACAGTAACTTATTTAAAGACTTTAGACATATTATCTAGTCCCGGGATACGCTCTATTCTCTTTCTATGAATTTGACTTCTGCTGTGTTCTTTGTGTCATGGGACGGCCTTAGAGATTTTCATTTTCCGGATGTGCTTCAAGAACTCTTGTTAAATCTTTATTTTGAACGAGAATGTATTCAACAATGTCTCCTTCCTGAATAACACAAAGTAAAGAAAGTATCTTTATCATTTTGAGTTGCCATACATCACTGATTAAATTCTTTTTATTCTTCTGGAAAGCATGATGGTCTTTCAAGATTTAGCCTAAGTAACATTAATTGTGTACCTGGAGTCTGTTGGGGTGTCGATTTAGATGGGGTCTACGAGAAGTAAAGAAATTATTGCTATTTCCACATGGCAACATTTCCAAAACTGTTTGCCTGTTTGTTTGATGTGCAGTTGATCATTTTGCTGACTTCTGCGTCATACCTGTATGCAATAGAATGCACGGATAGAAATTAAAGGATACTTATGTGATGCTGTTAATCATATGAAAGTGTTTTGCTATTCAGGACATTCATATTTAACCCCTGTCCTGCTGGTAAAACTATTTAAATGAAGACTTGAAGTCGCTTCACCAATTGCTGATTGGTTGCTTGCTAAGGACTAACTATCTGATTGGTTATGTGTTGCTACTTTTGACCTGTTTCAAAACGTGTATACCCGTCAATAGCAGGACAAGGGTTAAGATCATTTACTTCGACTTTGCTACAGGAAATCGAGGAGGCATTCAAGCAAGTTCCTGCGCCTACATTCACATCATATGGAAATGATCAAATGTAAGATCGGTGTACCTGATTATTGTGTACAAGAGCATGTGTTCTTCATGGAAAGATAACGTTCAATTGATTCCTTTTCTTCAATCTTTTAAGGACGGTCGGTGCCCCATGCCAAGTCGGCTTTGATCTGCAATCAGCCAAGTATGTATTATCCTTTATCTAACTCACAAACTATGGTTAATATCTAACTGAAACTCAAGTTTCAGCTGCTAAGAATGCAAGTGCAAGACCTTAGAATCCACAACTGCAGTGTCGTCCTAGTTAAAGTAGACGTCAAGTGCATCAGTCCTGGCTCATAAATATTTGCTAGACCAGTTGTTTAACTTGTGTTCTATTTTAAGTCCCTTTGTGATAAAGGTTAAAGTGTAGATAGAAGCAATCTCTCTTAACGCAGGTGGTCTCTCAACACAGGTAAATTGTAGTGTTTGTGCCTTAAGGGTCTCATCAATGTGGTTTCCAAACACAGGTGGCTACTCAAAACAGGTAATCATTCAGACAGACAAATGTGGCAGTAGACTGACTCAATGATTCTTACTTTTTGATGGCGGCAGGAATCCATGACAGCAGCCCCTCTGTACAACAACCACCTGTCCATAAGGGCCAGGTTCTGTGATCTCGATTGTGCCATTTAGTGGATATGTGCACTTGTGTTTTTTCTGTAGGCCATTATATGGTGATCTTGCTGCAAAAGCCTGGATGTCTGTCATCTCTGCTGAAGAAAAGCGCAAAGCAGAAGCCCTCGGAGCACCAGTGGTAAGTTATCACGTCATCGTTTTGCAACACTTCCACATCTCTACGACCATATTCTTACAACATGGTCAATTGTAAAATGCTGTGTTCTCAATACTGATCGATTGTCACGGCTATCGAAAGAGGCATTTGACTTCGTTTAGAAGCATTACAAGGGAGTGAATAACCTATCACTGTTACATGACATTGTTTACAATTGTAATCTGTGCTACATTTTGCCACTCACATTTCAGACACGATCATCAAGCAAAAGTGCGATGGCCAGGATTTCTATTCGAATTTGGAAAGAGAAAGATACTGAAGAGCTCTACGATACCAAGGTGACTTATTTACTTATTTACTAGCGGCTACGCCGCCGGGCCAACGGCAGGACTCAGCATAATGCATCTCAGTCTATCAGGTTGAGGGTGAATAAGATGGACGAATGATAACGCACCTATACGGCGGGCTTCGTCCGCCTTAACTCTCTCTCTCTCTATTTTGCCTCGTAGCAGGTAATGTCCACTACACAGTATTGTATTTATAATTAAG
>OFHS01006366.1:0-10212 GCA_900245855.1 Calvadosia cruxmelitensis | reverse complement strand
TATATATATTTATAGACAGTTTTTCGCAGAGACAGTTGTACGCATCATAGTTATAGCTACACTGAATGTAGGGAGAATTGTGATGGATAACATTCTAGAGAGTAATAGTTGATATTTTAGCAAAGAAAAAGAAACATAGTCACTCCACTGCAGCTTACCCGTTGTATAACATGAAAGATGCCCCGGGATTGTACAACTCTTTGTTTGGAACATTTCTTTGCCGAAACACTTTGGTTGACAATGTCTGGTATCATAATAGTACGAGCTCGAATGTGATGATCTTCGCGTACTAAGAGCCATGTCTCGTTGGCGATATCGAATCGTTCTGCCTGGGCCACATGGAGCTTGAATTGCATTCACGTGGACAGCCGTACAAGGACTCCAATTGGACCACAGGGTATACGACGGACTCCAAGAGCAGCGTTTGTGGTGTAATCTTGGATCGGGACCTTCAAGAAAGATTTAAATTAGAATATTTACACTTCACACAATTGCACTAGATGAAAACATCCTAATTTGAAAATAATCATTATGGAGTGTTGCTTTTAGGATGGAATCATGTAAAGTAGTAGTTTTTTTTTGAAGTGGCAACTCGTAGTAAAATATGGCAATTGATTTGCTACAAAAAATTATTATAAGATAGGTCCATGCTTGCTACTCGGATGCAAAATAGCATATACATGTATTCTCTATAAATGCCGCTTAAATGTAACAAAACTACAAAGTTAATGCTCTCCGTTGGGAAAAGTAGATTTTACAATGTAATCTCTCTTCTGCAAACTGTACGCGTGTTCTGTCTCACGGAAATCTGCACACCATTCGTTTGACAGACAGATTTGCAAGATAGATGATGGCTTGTTGGTATGTAAGTTAGTTTAGATCCCTGTGCTATTGCTCGTGTATATAATGAAATCAACAATGCGTGAAGGCTACACAGTGATTAGTTTTGCGTTCCCTCGAACTTGGGGTGATCGTTTGCTTACAATAGCGCAATAATTGACAACAGCTGTCAACAGATGTCATACAAGTTTTAAATTTTGCGCAGAATGAAACATTATTTGCCTTGTCTCTATATGCAATTGTTCCCCAAATCCTACTCTATACGTCAACGCACGCCGTGGGGGATGGAAACGGATGTAGAAAGCTTTGTCGTCGCGGGGAAAGGAGCTTGCTCTCCATTACCGTGGTAGCGCTACGCATGGGGAACAGGTTTCTCCTACGTCCCATGAGAGGACACTCCGGCTAAATAGAGAGGTGAAGCGAAGCATGGTGACGATGGCTCCAAGCAGTTTATGATGTAACGGTGCGGTAGGTTCAAACAGGCAACTACCTGTGGTGTTACATTAAGAAGTAAAAGGCGAACAGGAAAGCCCCGTTTCGGCTTCATCAGTGTTGATGAGGAGTGGTAGCCCTCAAAGCTTCATTTAACGAAAACCCCACTATGCAGCACAACGATATGATATCACAACATGTCTTGCATGACTCTGGGACCCCAAGGGGGTCTTCAAGTCTGAATACTACTTGGGTAGAGGAGCCGAAAGGAAAATAACAGGTGTGTGATAAAGCATCTCATTTAGAACATTTTCGGGACGGTGAAAGGCGGATGTCTCCTGGACCTCAAAGTATTTCGATTCCTGATATTACGATTGGATGCTGGAATGTGACCACCCTTCAACAACCTCTTGCTAAGCAGCACCTTCAATATGCTCTTCGTGATTATAAATGTGACGTCCTATGTATCAATGAGACACATGGAATTGGTAAAGAAATGGACCTGGAAGGTCAATTACTTCTATCGGGAGGTGACAGAAAGTATGCAGGAGTGAGAATGCTACTATCAAAAAGAGCCAAGGTAGCAATTTCATCTTATATAATATATAATATAGACGGTCCTCTACATGAAGAGGCCGTACCTCTTCCTCTTAATGCACTTATTACAAAAACTACGCCATAAATCACGGTCAGACGCGGCTGACAAAGTAACACCAAACAAAGACAAATCAACATTCAATACATCACAATACAATACCACCCTGCTGTGTCCTTGGCGGCGCATCTCGGTCGGCTTCCAGGTACTGACTTCGTGGAGTGGCTGGCGGGAGTAGGGCTTAGATCTCACGACATGGCCTACAGACCCGAGTCTCTTTGATCGAACAATAGCAGACCCTGACGGTGTCATACGTCTCAATTCAGCGGTGGCTATGATGTTAGGCCAGTGGTAGCTAAGGGCGTGCCTCAGCAGAGCGTCATAAGATGGGTTTAGACGGCTCGAACCTGAATCAGACATAACCCAAGATTCGCATCCGTACAAGAACACAGGCTCAATCGTGTGACGGAACAAACGTAGTTTTAAATCCTGAGCAGCATCAGATGACCAGAATCTGTTCAAATGCCTTAGAGCCGCCCATGCCATGCCTCGAATGTCATCTTGCCATCTCGTGAATGAAAGATTAATGGCCGCTCGCCTAAAACTGAAAGGTCCTGGTTCAATTCTAATTCTGGCTATTTACGCTCCTACATCTCAATCTACAGAGGAAGAGTTGGATCAATTCTACGCTGATATTGATGAATTGTTAGATCAATGCCAACGAAAGGATGACCATCTAGTGGTAGCAGGGATTGGAATGCCAAACTTGGTTGCGAGCGTATCCACGAAGATGTCATCGAACCTCATGGTTATGGGGAAAGAAATAACAGAGGAGAAAGGCTCTTTGATTTTGCTGTCGAACATGGTCTTACGGCTGCACACACATGGTTCAAGAAACGAAGGAAATTGCATAAGATTTTCCTGTGCAGGCAATGCTAGGAATGCAATTGACCATGTCATGGTATATCAGAGTATTCGCGACTGGCTACAGGACTGCAGGACCTTCTCCGTCGTTTTCGATACCGACCATAGACTGATGATATGCAATTTAAAGGTGAAGCTTAACCGGTCACAGACAAGAGCAAAACCACCACCTAAGCAACATCTGGAAGAATTGAAGGACGTAGATATTTGAGGACTTCTGCAGGAGAAGGTTGTAGAATCACTAAATAGCAGCTCTACAGCACGTGACATGAATACTATCGTAGAGGCCATACACGAGGCAGCCTTAGAAACATGCGGTGCAGCTAGGAAAAAAACAAACAAACCATATATTTCTGAGGAAACCATGAATCTCATCGATGGAAAACGGAAAGCAGTTAGCACGCCTGTGTTCAATGCTTTGCGCAACTCAGTGAAGCGAGCATGCAAGAAAGATTTTGAGCCTTGGCTTACCAAGATGTATACAGCAATAGATGATGCATATAACAAACATGACCCTCGCACCTTGTTCATGCACACACGTACACTAACGGAGGGTGCAACAAAGCCACCTGCCTGTATCAAGGACTCACATGGCAACACGCTGGATAAAGATAAAGAGCTAGACAGATGGTATCAATATTTGATGGAACTGTTTGTTTCAAATATGCACCGACCACAAGCACCGGAGCTGGAGCATCATTGCCAAACCTTGCCCTCGCGCGAGAAAGCACGTGAAGCAGTACAACGTCTGAAAATGGAAAGGCAATAGGAACAGATAAAGTACCAGCTGAATGCTTGAAAGTGGCCTGCGATGAAGATATTATCTAATATTTTTATTATGCAGTATCCGAAATCTGGACAACAGGTGAATGGCCTACGAGCGCCACCGTCTCTAGATACATTGCTCTATTCAAGAAAGGTGACAGCGGAATGTGTAGCAATTACCGAACCCTTGCACTAATCTCACATGCGAGTAAAGTGGTGCTACAGCTAATCTACCAACATCTGATGCAAGCAGCTGACATTTTCGTGAGATCAACTCAGTACGGCTTTATGCCAGGCAAATCCACATTGGATGCTATCACGCGTTTGAAACTCGTCAGTGAAGCACATCTGGCAGTCAAGAAGCCACTGAATATCATTTTTGTCGATTTCCGAAAAGCTTTCGATAGTGTGCGGCATGATAAGTTGCTGTTGGCACTGGAACAAGCTGGAGTACATGCCGATGCGAATCACCTAATCCGAAAATTGTATGGAGCTGCGAAGGGATGCATCACTTGGAAAATGCATACATTAGAAATGTTTATCAGCCACGAGCTCAAATAATCAGCAAGTACAGCAATCGTCTGCAATTAGTTTAGTTTCCTAATTCTCGTTACTGGTTTCAATTTCAGTTATCAGCTTTGTATATATTTCACCTTTAGATTCATCATATTCATTTCGCTTTAATAAACTACGTTGTGTTTGAACACTGGGCTATTAGTTGCGTCGTTTGTTTTGGCGCCTTGTTGGTGACGCGCGTGTACTTGGTTCTAACAGGCTGGAATGCGGTCATGAGAAATCCCATGTGAGGAAAGTCTCATTAATAAATGTCGTTTTTATTGATTGGCCTCCATCTAATCAAGAGATTACAATGTAGGGGTGTAACATTGGTTAGTAACCCAGATGAAGACCTGACGAGCTCTCAACGAAGCCAAGATGAAGACGTAAAGAACATATGGAAATGAGATCAACATTAAATAACATTCCCATCGTTCGCCTTAACTTAGCGAATTCCTTCAATTCACTGTCTTCAGATATATGTTTATTATATTACTGCTGTTGATGATACTTACGAACGCGACGTTGATAGGTGAATTGCCCTTGCACAACAACAACAGATGCCAAACACAGACAAGCAATCTGAAGAAGGATTGACGACATTTTGCTTAACTTCCACCCTGTAATTTTCAAAACCACTCCCGAACAAACAGTTCGATATCTCATACGCTTCACAGAGAAATTCACTCAGTAAAACAATTTATCATGCTGCGATTTTCTTTTGGCTCGGTTTGAATCCTGGAGAATTTCAATACGAGTATCTAATGTCTTTGCAATACTGAATAGCGCTATTATCACGATCACCATAGTAACTGTTTGGATCCCATTTCTAAGGATCACTTTTGCGTCTTTTCAATAGATGTTGTTTCTGCCGAGAAGAAGGCAACGCCCTAGACCATGACCGCCGGGGAGGTTGTTTTGAAATGCAACTTATTGACAGGATTTAATTTAAGTGGATTTCTAACGTACCGGTTTGGTCTACCATGTAGCTTTAATCCAAAATACACTATGCTCTGCTTTGAATTGCACCATTGCACCCCGATTGGCGTTGCGTAGTATTTCTGCTATTCGCGCTGTCATCCTGCTGGTATTACTGCTTTGCAAGTGAATTTTGATTTATAATAATGACTGTTTTGGTGTGGAAATGTTTTCAAATCAAGCCGTTGTGGGCATACCTATCTGATTTCTATATGCACCACGACGCTAGATCAGAAGTTCTATCAGAGTGCATTTGATACCGGGCAATGGAGTGAATTTTTGTTCCACAGAATCGAGTGAAGTCTACCGGATAGCTTAAACGCTACGTAATATGCCTTTCATTCGTAATCTAGTTTACTCTCATTTTGAAAGAGGAAAAATAATTTGAGCCAGATCACTTAGAGGCGACAGAAATATATTAATTTATATAGGCAACTGTTTTGGTTGTTGCGACATAAATACGACTTAAAGCATTATTTATGTGTTACTTGGCAGGGACAGTGAGGAAAATGGTCAGAATATGGATCTGGAGAAAGAAGGAAAATTCTACACAATTTTGTTTTTCATGGTCATGGCAACAGATCATAACAGGAATGCTCTCATGGTCGTTTACCAACAGGACATCATTGCCCTATAAGCAAGCCCTGATTGTTTTTTAATCCGTTCAAGGGACCTCCTGTCGTGCATCTCAGTTGCTGTTACTTTTTGTGGTAATAATCCCCTAACAACTCTACAGCAAGCAAACCTTAAGAAATGACAATTTTACTGCTACAAAAATGGCAAAATTGCATGCTTCAAATATAGTGATCGTCACCCCAATCATCTATTTAGCAATCAGATCGTTCGCCACAGTATTGCTAGACCCAGTCAACCAGTAATCTTTGCTCCTGTTATTCTGCAATGCTCCATGGACATCTACTTAGTCAAATAGTGCCAAGGGATCGAAGCCAATAAAAATGCAAGGCAATGGTGAAACAATGAGAAAGTATGAGATGGAAGTTAAGAGATAATAAGTACGATAATTGCACAATAGAGAACTGATGAAACTCTATAGTATATGCATGCTAGAAGGAAGCTGATTGTTGAAGCAACTAATAGATCATGCACGGTGAAATTACAGCGAAAATACGTTGCAAGACTTCCGTCCTTCATGCGATTATTAACTGCAAAGTGCTATGCAAGAGCATTTATAAAATGCTACAGTGAAACAGCCTCTTGGAAATCGACTATGATTAATCCCTAACAGCTGCACATCAACGACATGTTAATGTCTATTATAAACCGTCGACAAAGAAATCGTTCTCTATGTTAAAGTGCAGTAACACATAAACTAGTCTTTGCTCGCTTCTTGGTAGTTTGGAATTATTCAAATTGCTACTTCGACTTGGACAGATAGTAAAACGTTTTTGAATACCAAACACTAGTTGTTGGGAAATTGCTTTGAACGCACGTTGAAGACTTTCTACAATCGCATGCACCTTATCTGGTTATAATTTGCGGACACGGATGCCATTAGTAAATCTCCAGCTCTTCAACCTACATGAAAAGCTCGGCATTGCCATTCTGCTCCCTCGAGAAAAAAGATATTTCCTTGTGAGTGAAACACCTTTGCCGTTACGAATGTATATGAGAGGTGAAATACATTCAAGCTGCTTAAGTGAGAAGTCGCTGATCGTTCTCCGTCACTCGAGTCATTGAAGATCATTTTGTTTTCTTCCTAGCTTGAACATTAGACAGATTTAAATCATCGTTTTGCTTCTTTGATGCTAAATAATCAAATTCTAAGCACAAAATTATTTGCAGCTGTGTTGGCGTCCATTGCGATGGTCCCTCAAAGATTAATTGTATATACATGATGACAATTCATGTAAATTCATGTAAATTCAATTCATTTATACATGTAAATTTTTAATTGTTTTAATATACAAATAAAGACACATACTGGACCAGAAAGAGATATTCTTTTCATTCATTTTTTCATTCATTCCATATATTTAAGGAGGGTAAACCAGTAAGTCACATGGACATGTCTAACCTGGAGCCCTCACATTTAAATAGTATACAAAAGGCAATGGATTACTGAAAAGGAATAATGTGATAATTGAAAATTAAAATTAAGAATTGTAGCAAGGTAGCTAGTTGTATGTTAAGATTATAAGGTTTTTACATAATTTACAACTTGCCATCAAAATAAAATTGTATGTAGCGTGATTTCAAAGTGTGCAAATTAAGTTAGTCTCTTAACTCTCGTGGGAGAGCGTTCCATAGTTTGGCGCCAACTATGGACAGTCGATGGTGACCCAGAGTCGTTCTACTGAAGGGAACATTGAGCTCCTCGTTGGTAGTGCTCCTGTTAGTTCTGTTAATTCTGTCTTTCAAGGGCATCCAACGTAATGATCTAAATAATGAATTGCTCGGTGTCCGTATTGGGCTGTCGGTGATGATTCGAGCAGCTCTCTTTTGTAGTAATTCCAATTTCTGGACATATGGGCTGCTTCCCCAAATACAGCAGCAGTAGTCCAAGTGATCAGCTCAGTGTCGATCTCCTCCGGATGGGTCTCACCCAACGAGAGGCAATGGCCATGGCCCAGCACAGGGACACATGGCGCAATGCAGTATCTTCAATTTCTTAGGTGTTAGGCATTTATTGTAAGTCTTTTCCACATTCACGGCCATAGCATTATCCCTGCACCATTCCAAATTAGCCGTAAGATCTGGTAACAGCTTATCTTGGAGCAATGATACACTCTTTGCGGACCCAGTTATAGTGCTGTCGTCTGCATACATTAACATTGACGCATTGCGGTTTAAAAGGGACAAATCATTTAAAAATAAGATAAAAAGCAGGGGACCTAAAATTGATCCCTGCCGAACTCCAAAGTTGAAATCATTTCACTTGAACTAATGCCGTTTAAAACAGTTAATTGATTACGAAGATTAAGGTAAGATAAAAACCATTTTATCGCAGTTGGATCACACTTGTAAATTGCTAATTTCTTTAAGAGTATACTGTGGTCGACTAGATCGAAGGCCTTACTAAAGTCCAGGAAGACTGCTGCACAGATTTCATCATTGTCTATTGCCTTGGACCAGATCTCTGCCATTTGAATTAAAGATGTTTCGCATGAATAACCTTTACGGAAGCCAGACTGCGAGTATAGAAGCAGGTGGTGAGTGTCAATGAAGGCATATAAATGGTCGTTTACGTGTCTTTCTAATATTTTAGACAGAACTGGTAGGGTAGAGATGGGTCGATAATTCATCATGTCTGCATGGTCTCCATCTTTATGCACCGGCGTTACTTTTGCTGTTTTTCCATACAGAAGGAACCTGCCCATGTTGTATTGATAGGTTGAATATTTTTGTCAATTGAGGAGCAATGATAGCTGTCGACTTCAAGGTCTTTCCTTCGCTTAAATTGTGTGTTTGTCTTGATGTACACAGCAATTCCACCACCTCTTTTTCCTGTACCGCGATCCAGTTGTTCCGCATTGAAGTTATTCACGTGAATATCATTGTCGCTGTAGCTATCATCCAGCCAGGTTTCTATGAGCCAAAGCACGTGAATATTTGAGCAATCGACGGTCAAACGAATATTGACAACGCCCTATGGAGGTGTCTTCCGACGCTGACATCGTCACTTGTTGGTAGTTATGGAAAGCACTGTGTAGGGGTATCGTCTATGTTAGATTATGTGTCTAGTATATATAATTTGAGATGGATCACTTAAGAGCGACAAAGATATATATGCATGGGACGATTAGGAAAATGGTTAGAATATGGATCTCGAGAAAGAAGGGAACTTCTTCAAATTTTTGTTTTCATGGTCATGGTAACAGATCATAACACGAATGCTCTCATGGTCATTTACCAGCAGGACATCATTGCCCAATAAACAAGCCCTGATTGTTCTTGAATCCGTTCAAGGGATCTCCCGCAGTGCATCTCAGTTGCTGTTCCTTTTTGTAGTAACAATCCCCCAACAACTCCATTGACCGCAAACCGTATGAAATGACCATGACATTCCTTGTATATAAATGATGACTGAACTAGAAAGAGATCTTAACAATGCCTTGGGGGGTGTCTTCCGACGCTGACATCGTCGTTTGTTGGTAGCTATGGAGAGCGCAGAACAGCAAATATTCGACGGTATGTCACGTTACCTCGATTGTTTGCATTCCGAGGAAAAATAGCGATGAAACATCGGGGTTGTTCCAAGTTTCCCTCTATGCTACCACTTCTAATCATTGAAGGAACAACACACTGTTCCAGTGGTTTGATGGTACGATTCGGCTTAGAAGGTTGTAACCGTGACAATTATAGCATCAGTGATCGTTCTATATTTGCAACAAGAGCATATCGCCATAGATGTTTGCTGTAGCAGAATACCAGCATGAATTCAGCATTCCCTCGAAGATCTCAAGTTCCTTCTAAAAGAGCCGAATGTGAACTATGAAGCACCATTGTAAGGACAACGGAAATAGTCGCTTCACTCCCACTATTCTTTTCTCCTGGGTTCATCAATGCATACATAGTGGAACAAATCTTATAGTTTAAAGCAGCCAAAACAGCAAAACAGCATGCATCGAGGCTTATCGAGTGTTTCCTGAGAATAAAACGCATTAGATTGAGCTTCATCTCAAAACCAATTAAAGCTTTATTCTGAAAATTGATAGTTTAGCAACAAAAAATAGATAGGTAGAGATTGATATTTATTTTGATCACAAACAGTGCAGCAGAGTATTTTTTACAATTAATACACAAGTTAACTAAAAAGAAAAAGTACATGATCCGCAAAGGCCATCATCATCATCATCATCTATTCAGATTATCCAATCAGATACAAGTTCTGTTTTTCATGGAGCTGAGTTCACAGACTAATACATCATAATAAAATATTTTTGTAGCTTTTTTACCTAAAATGTTCTTTGATAATTGAGTTGAATCTGGCCCCACTAGCAATCGACTTCATTTGCGATGGAAAACCGTTCCATAGACGGGCCCCAGCAGCCTGAAAGGAGTGACGATGGCTAGATTTGATGTAGCAGTTATTGTTAGTGGAAGATCGTGTTTTTGAAGAGAATGGAGGTTGGAAAAGGTCTCTGATCAGAGGAGGTGCATCA
>OFHS01006363.1:0-10217 GCA_900245855.1 Calvadosia cruxmelitensis | reverse complement strand
ACCGTTTCTAGCAATGACAATGTACTTTCCTATCGATTTCATGTTTGATCGTTAAAATAGGAGCAAATTGCATTATTTCCTGACAGCAAACATTGCATAAGATAGTTGCTGCATGCCTGCATTCACAAGCTCATATGAATAGTTAAAGACATCGTTCGCAGCAGTCTAGGGATAAGACAAAAGATGGAGGGGTTGATAGTACTGCTGACCCCTCCAGTGAAAATGTTGAGGGGGTCGTGACCCCCCTGTCCCCCCGGATCCGCCGCGCCTGCTTGCAAGTGTACAAAGAGGGGTACAATATTCTTCGAAAGACTTTCAGTAGGGGATAGGTTTTCAAGCTCATCATCGTGAACCACATTATCCGTTCATCGCAGGAAGATACATTTATTTGGTATGATTTTGGTCCGGTGATTCTGGGCATTTGACGATCGCTTACGTAAGTAACGGACTGTCGAAAACTGCATCGAGAGTCAATCCATAATTTTTCTACTGTGTAAATCAGATCAAACATTCACATGCCCAGTACCACCATGATCGCAGAAGGAACATAGGAACATATGCACCACTCTAAGCGTAGTGGATTGTTACTGTAGCTGCCTAGCTGGTGTAGCTGTTACACAGCTCCTGCCAGCGGTCAGCGTCGTATGCTGCGCGTTGTTTACGCCAACCTTGACTCAGATATGGCTCCCAAGAAACTGAAATCGATCTGTTTCGGATCAGTTGAGCGCAACGGTTTGCAAATCTAACTTCTAAACGGTTTGCACAGCTAACTTGAAGTACCCATTCCACAGCAATAATTCCCGTCCGATTTGCATGAAGCATGCCATAAGGGGACTTCATGTTTGTGGAACATCTTCGCTTATTTTGAAGGAATCTTCTCGACAGAGCACAAATCATTTCGCAACGTAATCCTCTTCCCTGTTGAGAATGGCGTTGATATGTCAGCGATCGTACTGGAATCACAGGAGCACTGAAGTCAACACTACCGGTCTGCCACAAATAGCTATATGTTAAGTCCACTGCTCACAGCAGTCCATTGGGAGGGCATCGGCCATCGTCATAATTTTGAAGACTGAGAAAGTTGAAAAGGCCGCTAGTTTGATAATTGCGCGTGCGCACACAGATGTACGTGAGTTTAGCGCCTCAGACAACTTCACGGTTACCGTGAGTTTATCCACTTCGTAAATCGAAAGAAATAGCTTATCACAGACTGAACTCTATCGGCCTATATGATATACTGAGATTAATAGAACAATTTAAAGGAACGATATGCAGCTTTATAGACGTCTGTTCTCAATATCTCAAACAATATCCCGGTCCTTTTACATGCCTCATGGCTGTCTGCGTTTTGGTCTGCAGAGTAGTTTCATAAAAACCTTCCCTTTCCATATGCTTGAATGGGTAAAGTCAATAGCTTATCTCAAAGCAGAGCAGATCAATACGATATTGATAAGGCATCGATGCATAGCGTGGTACGCTACGGATGACAGACGACCATTTAATAACCAATTAAGCATAGAAAGGTTTGTTATCAGGAAACTTGCAGAGAGGTGGTCTGCTTGATAAAAACATGGTGACAATCCACTCCGCACAACAGAGCTGCTTTATTTTGGTTTTATGTAGTGGCTCGTTAGGAACACAAGCAGCAAGGCTGCGACATCTGTACCTCAGACGGACACTGTTCAAAGTTGTCGCAAAAATATGATTTACATTACTATTTGGGAAGCTCATATTTTTGTGATTTCGATAACAACATAAATGCAAGAGACATTTTATTTGTTTAATTAACTAGATGACAATAATTGATTACACGTCTGAACACACGAAGTATTCATTTAGCACGTTGATTGATCTGATATATTGCAACCCCGTTAATATCATCATCATCAGCGGCGCACGCCCAAGGCACTTGTCCGGCTACCATTTCTGCTACTGCGCAGTACCATTGAGCTGGTCCTGCCCTTCTTCATCAAAGGCATGCGATAGGCGGAGACATCGACCAGCACGGATGAAAACCAGCCAGTTCAACGTCTGAATGCTACTTTCCACCTCAGTTTCTGGCCGCCTGGAATGCGGCGTGACCCATCAGGAAGGCCGTCAATGATCGCAGGGTTTAGGTCAGAGTGGCGTTGAAAGTGACCTAGCCACCGGTACTGTCGAGCTATTACCGCCCCCTCCGTCAGCGCCCAACGGTCCCCAATCCGCATCTCGAGATCATCATTGCTGACAAAGTCATTCCATCTCTACCCTAAGATACCACCTCAGATATCCCTGCCAAAGGCGCCGATAAATTTCTGCTCTTTGGCGCTGATTGTCCAGGTGGAGGCACCATAGAGCACTTTGGATAGGATCAAAGCGCGTCACAGCTGGAGTTTGATGCCATCAGGTTTGCGTTTCATCTTGAGGTATAGGGCAGGATTTGAGAGCACTGCGGTCCATCGCGATTCTTGTGCGGATTTCTTGAGTGTCGCTGAAATCTTGTGTCACCAGGCATCCCAGGTATCTGAAGGACTGGGTGGCCTTTATCGCATGCCCGTGTAGAGTCACAGTGTCAGTTGAGCAGATCACCAGGCGGTTGGTCTTACCAGGATGCTGCAGCTTGAGGCCAAAATGAGAGAGACTGCATCCAATGCTTCAATCATCTCGGTTACATCTGCCGCGGATCGCGAAAGCAGGACGAGCAGCTCTTCTCCATAGCCCAATTCTTTGAACTGAACGCCCGCCAAATCAGGCGCCTGCAAGTGCGCAACGCTTGCCATCCATTCGCGCATCATTATTTCCGTGTAGAGATTGAAAATCATCAGTGAAAGGGGACAGCCTTGTTTGACTCGCACATGTGTCTGGAAGGTGTCGGTGGTCAAGCCTTTCCAGGACAGTGAGCCGCTTGGTTGAGAGTAGCGGAGGCGCTCAATCAGTCGCCACGATTCCGGTAGGAGTTCAAGATCGCGTATGACAGAGAGCATCTTCGTGAGAGCCACGTTGTCGAATGCCTTCCGGAAGTCAACAAACAGACAGTGGAGCGGCATTTTGGCTGTCACTTGTGCTTGGCCAACCAACTTCATTGTGAATATCTCATCTGTGGTGCTACGGCCAGGCACAAATCCGCACTGCGTAGGACTGATCTCTTTGGCTGCCACCACGTTCCGCTGTTCTGTGATGATGTGCAGCAGGATCCTACTGGAATGCGAGATAAGTGCTAGCTTGCGGTAGTTGGCACAGTCCTCTGTCGCCTTTCTTGAATAGGACGATGTACTTTGATTCGGTTGCCGCTGACGGCCAATTTCCCGTTGTCCAGATCCTGTTGACAGCGCGGTGGATTGCATCAAACACAACGTCACCGTCTATCATCGCCTTGAGCAGTTCGGCTTGGATTCCGTCTGGAACGGCCGCTCGGCTGTTTTTCAACTTCAGCATTGCCCGTCTTATGACTTGAGCAGGGAGTGAGGTGGGTGCAAAGTGTTCAGCTGGAGGCGGGTCGCGCTGCAGATCCGACTGAAAGAGGGTGCGTGCGTACTCGCCCCATTTGGCTATTTCCTTGACGGATGAAGTGCATGGCGTGCTGTCCGACTTCTTGATGACAGCCTCGGGCCGACTGGGTTCTTTCATGAGCAGGCGCATTGTCCTGAACAGCGATGGCGTGTCGTTCCTGTTGAAGGCCTCCTCCATAAATGTGCATTGCTTCTGTAGCCAGCGGTCTAGGTCATCGTCCAGAGCTTTTCTCACCTGCAGTCTCAGGCTTTGAACCGGGGCGCTCCTCTGGCAGCTGATTTCTCGTCTATGAGATTCAGAGTCTCCTCAGAGACGTACGGCTTTGACTTCTTTGGTCAGCGTAAGCCCAATACCGAGATGGCCTCTTCTTGGATGGCAGTGGAGTTGGTGGTTAGGTCGTCCGAGTTCTCATGCAAGAGCTCACGCACTTTCTGTTGCAGTTCTTTCCTCCTCTGGTGGGCGACTGCGGCATTGGGGCGCGGTGATGGGCGTGCTGTGGTTGGTACTCGGCACCGTGCGATCCGTAAGCGTAGGTTGCATATAACGAGTTTGTGGTCCGTTTCAAAGGTGGCATCGAATCCAGTGCAGTCTGACATCCAATGTTTTGTCATGAACGGGATCAGGACATGGTCTATTGCATTTCTTGTGTTTCCTACGCGATTGATCCGAGTCACTTTCTGAGAAAGCGAGTCGTTTGCAAACCAGAAGTGGTGGCTGCGGTCAGCCCGTGCGACCGGCAGAACTCGATCAGCTTGGTGCCGCGTTCATTGAGAGCGGCGATGCAGTAGGGACCAACGACCTTTGTATTCACCTCGGTTAAATTATATACATGCCAGCTTAATAAGATATTCGGTTACTATCACGATTTATCACTAGATCCCCATAGCTATAGTAACGAGGTGGCATTATAGTGCATTCTCTTAGGTTTGAGGCAGTATTACAAAAACGGTGCTAAATGATGTTGGGCAGAAGTGAATGAGCAAAAGCAGCATGGCTGACTCTCTCACCTGAGGCTCTGCAAAGGAGGGCAGTTCACTGTCGCTCCATCCGAAATACTTCAACGACAAGCTCTCCTTCCACTTTCCCATGTTGATGTTTGGTTGGAGCGCAAAATGAACAGCATTCAAATGTTCCTTATAGAATGTGAGCCAGCTCTTTCTTGAAGTTTGTCAACAAGTGATTCCTTGTGCACTGAACTGTCATTACAAGGCCTGATTCCATCATTGTTGTTCTGTTACTTAGTAACAATGTTTCACCAAAAGACCAAGTAGACAATTGATATTAAGAAGTCATTGTTTCAGTATCTATAGACAAATCCACCAGACCAATATCTTTGAAGAACAGGACAGCAGGATCACAGCCACGAAGCCGTTCTGCTCTTTGGTTAGCGCAAAATGAACTGCGGTCGTGGAGGGCAAGCAGGACCTTTCCATGACCACCTCTGACATGCTTCGATGCAATGGCGTATATTTGCATCGTGTAACNTCAAATGTTCCTTAATAGAATGTGAGCCAGCTCTTTCTTGAAGTTTGTCAACAAGTGATTGCTTGTGCACTGAACTGTCATTACAAGGCCTGATTCCGTCATTGTTGTTCTGTTACTTAGTAACAATGTTTCACCAAAAGACCAAGTAGACAATTGATATTAAGAAGTCAATGTTTCAGTATCTATAGACAAATCCACCAGACTAATATCTTTGAAGAACAGGACAGCAGGATCACAGCCACGAAGCCGTTCTGCTCTTTGGTTAGCGCAAAATGAACTGCGGTCGTGGAGGGCAAGCTAATTAGCAGGACCTTTCCATGACCACCTCTGACATGCTTCGATGCAATGGCGTATATTTGCATCGTGTAACNCGTACATCGATATTCAAACTTTTCATAATCGGATGTGACCAAGCTCTTTATTGAATTTTGTCAACAATCGATCGTGTACGTGTGAAAACGGCACTAGCTCCACAATGGCCCTCTGGGTTTGCGTCATTGAGATTCATCTACCATAGCAACAATTGTGTAGCAGACGACCAAGGAGACTGAAAAGCCGTTTCGCCCTTTTGCTTTGCTGTTTGTTTCAGCGGCCGGGTGGCGGCGCCAGAGTCCAATGGGACGATTCTCAAGTTGTAACGATTAAACGAATGAAGCTTCTACCTCGCTTCAGAATGATACGAAAGTTACTTTTATACATTTCCTTGTAATATGATTAATCACTGCACGATGACGACGCCTATACGGTACGGCGACGAATGAGCTCCCGACATCCTGGTGTAATGCTTCCCGGCATGGCCTTTGCGGACGATATATCCCTGCTGTCAGACACAATATCATGGGCTCAAAGACAACTGCACAGGTTTGAAGCGGCATCAAAGAGCGTAAGTTTGGAGCTACACGAATTGAAATCAGTCTCAATGCCAATTGGAGTCGATCCGTTTCCGATAACGACGTTGTCGGGGGGCGCTCTACCTGCAGTGGTCAATGACTACGTAACGTATATCTTGGATGTGCAATTGCCAACTGTGATGTAAGCTTCAAAACAAGAAGACAATTAGCACGTGTGGCTGCTCACATGCTGACAGCAGTCTGGACCTCGCCTGTCAGCAAAGAATCAAAGATGAAGCTGTTCAGAGCATGTATTNGACAGCTAGCACGTGTGGCTGCTCACAAACTGACAGCAGTCTGGACCTCGCCTGTCAGCAAAGAATCAAAGATGAAGCTGTTCAGAGCATGTATTGAGCCTGTATTCTTTTACGGGTCTGAGACCTGGAATGTGACCGCATCTCTCCAGTCTAGCATCGACGCATCACATCGGCAACTCATTCGCTTGGCAATTGACCGCACTTACCCGAACATCTGCACCAACAAAGAGGTAGCAGAGTACACTCAAGGAGCACGACAAATTATCGCTAGGAGGAGGCTGTCACTGCTAGGACATTTCTATACGCCGACCAGAAACACCTCTAGCAACAGTGCTGCGCCATTCAAATCAGCCTTCAGAAGCGTTGAGAAGAGGGGGCGCACTGAGGAAGACGTGCATGTCAAATCTACAGGAAAATCTACATGATTTGGGCTTTGATTTGAGGATCGCCGAAAATCTGGCGCAGAATAGAAAACGTTGGCGTGTTGTTTGTGGCAAACACGATGACCATGGCCGCTAATTTTGCAGTCATGTTATCGCTAGATTATTATTATTATGATTAATTAGTTACGACATTGATGTAGTAAGTCTTAGCTCAATTCCTAGACCATAGAAGGTTAGGTGGCCAAAGTTAAGCTGGTGTGAAACACAGCTAATGTGAGTACAAGTGCTCAACACAAGCAGCTACTTCATTCCATATACTAACCATTACTCATGCAAGTTGAGACCTTTAACTAACAGTATTGATAACATGGTTTACGCTGAGCTGTTTTGAATGAAAGTGGCCAGACTCCATTACAGAAGCCTTGGACACAGGAGTTTCATTGAGAAGGCTTCGCCCCAAAGTACGTCTGCGCCTACGACAGCTTCAGTTCTGTCGATGGAAGAACGAAGACGGGTCATGTATATATAGGTGTGTTTACTATTGACGGCGAACCATTTACTGCTTATAAATTGAGGGTTGTTGTTTTAGCCTCACTATTCTTTCTCGTGTTTCTCTCTGTTCCTAGCTTCAATGGTTCCTATAGTTGTCTGTTGAACATGTGCTACGGCCATATTGATATTGCTTGAAAGCCAACTGCCTTGCGTCGTTTATCAGTCTGCGATNTATCGAATCGAGTTAAGCAAAGATATAAGTTAGGTGCTTAGCCGTCAGAGCAAGTATCAGACGCGATTTTCATCTTAAAGGCATTCTTTACTTTCCAAACAATATATAATACTATGGAGTTACGTATGCTTTATAAAGTGTAACATTAAATAGCCTGGTTTACATCAAAAGCAATCCAGATTATTTCCTTTGGAAGATTAATTGCGTTTTGCATCATGAATGCAGTTCCAAATGGAAACAATCTAGAATGTTTTTAGTTTTTCAGATTTAAATTAAGTAATTTATATTTGTTTAATCAAAAGTAGACGTAACTCTGTACTTGTTATTGTTATATATTGCTTATTCATAATCCAATACAAAGTTAGCAATCAACTTGCTACCATGTAGTGGCCAATAGGTGACAGTTTGTGAGAGCTCTCCTCTCTCCAGTGATGGGCATCTATATATATATATATTTCGCAAGTGTCTGTCTGTCTGTTTGTTTGTTTGTTTGTTTGTTTGTTTGTTTGTTTGTTTGTTTGTTTGTTTGTTTGTTTGTTTGTTTGTTTGTATGTTTGTTTGTTTGTTTGTTTGTTTGTTTGTCTGTCTGTTCAAAACCACATTTAAAGAAAATGGATGATGATGATGATTAGGATCATTGGGATGTACATCATTTCAAACAAATCAGAGATCCTTCATACCGATGAAGATACCGATGCCGATATCACATATGGATTTAGGATTCATTCTAAAAGATCACGAAATTCCCCCATCTCGGCTGTTACATCAAAGACGAATCAGCTGCTTTCTACCACCGTTTTGAATTGGCATGGATTGCTTGCTGACAGCTTTAGGCATCTGAGCATGGAAATAATGTCAGCAAGAAAGTTAAAATACAATTCGTTGTTGCTTTGATTTTGCTTCCATACTTGACTTTTTCAGGAAATTTTATTTTCAATTTTCAAATATTTAAATCATAGTAAAATGGTAAAAAATCTCGAAATAAATTAGACATAAAATTTGTATAACCCTAACATAAAAAATAAAAGCTGTTTACTGTATATAATTAAAAGACATGCTCAAGTCTAGCAGCATCTCCCGCCCTGGTAGTTCCCAAAATAGAAACATAGTTGCCTCTCTGAATGGCCATTGACAAATTCTGTCTTAGACACAGGAGAGAATTCGTTGTTGGTTGCGACGCGTCAATGATGCTCTTACGCTCACGGGCGTGGACACTCATCGCCACGTCTCCGAAAGCGGTCATGGATGCCTTCCATCGCTCACTGCTTCGATACCATAAGCGGTTTGCTCTCTTCGGCATACGACACCCATGTAAACACCGCGAGCCTGGAGTTACATACTCCTTCGAGTTCCTTCGCCGCTTCAACTGCCGCCAACTCTCGTCGGACATCGTTATCCTCAAGTAGTTAAAGACCGTCACGATTTCAAGTGCAATTTTTCAACGCCCGTCTATCTCCTTCGATGATCGCCGCTCATCACTTCGCCGACATCGCGGAACGACCCGTTGGACACTACACTAATGTGGACACATTTATTTCCTTCAAGACGGACACTTCAGCATTATATAAAATTCACTTATTTCCAGCACATTCGATTCGATATTCCTTGTTGCTACATGCGCAACGGATATCTTCATGGCTCGACCTTCGCGACCTTTCATTCTTCCGCCATCACCATTGCCGAAGCTGAAGTCACGTCCAGTCCACTTGTACCTCTCTCTCTCTTTCTCGTTGTATTTGCTGCTTGCTTGGTCCTAGGCATAGATCTCTGGCCATCACGGACATATGAATCCATTTGCCATCTCTCCCTGTCTACGGACCAGAGTGTAGCATAATACTTTATGTAGACTCGTGTCTTGTACCTATTGTGACCGCTGAGGCTTTGCTGTTCGCCAGAAGTATACTGGCGTGATCTTACTTTGCCATTTTGTGAGGATTGAGGTAGAGTGAAGCTTTAACGTCACTTAAAAATAAAATGACACAAAGCATACTTTCATTTCAAAACGAAGGATTAATTATCATATTATCAGTTGTCATTCTTAGCTCATTTCCTAAACCGTAGAAGAGAAGAGCAAGTTAAAAGAATGTTTGAAAAGTAATGTCCGTTCGCAATGAGCTCAGAGTGCTCGACACAAACAGCTATCCATTCCATTCCTACTATTACTCATCCAGATTAAGACATGGAACTCGAAATATTGCTAGCAAGTGGTTTGTTCGCTGGAATTAATTGTCATACTGAGCATCACAATGGCCGTGTATATCTGTTATGCTTGCGGATTGGGTGTAGCTTCCCGGGAGTTCCCCGCGCACATGCTGTCTGAGAGCAGCCAGACCAAAGATCACTTTTCGTCACGATTTTACCCTCAGCAGTCGGTTGTGTTTTCGCTCTTGCAACGCGCGCAGATTCGTGTCAAACATGGTGTAGTGCATGACCTCCGTACGCTGCGACAAGGAGTCAAGAACCGACACCGTCTTACGGAGCAACTCTTCAACTTTTACCAAGAAAAGTCCACATACAACAAGAACACGCTTCGGGCCGGCATGCTGTACCAGCCTCAAAATAAAAATAGCAGGAGAATATCTGACCGTCTCTCAACTTGTGGGGGAAGGACATCACAGCATTTTATATCCGCCTGGAGGACAAAGCAGCCCTCTGCAACTTCGACCGATGGGCAAAGCTACTTGATCTTCAGGGTGTTCCCGCAAATCTTAAATCCCTCATCATGCACAGTGCATCAGAGATGCTGATCTTGATACGATTGGCACTTGGCACCCGAGGTGAGGCAAAAAGGGAGACGATCCTCGAGCTGATCGAAGATGACCAGCCCTTGGACGTCATAGTTGAAAGCCAAAGCAAAGCAAGCCCGATGACCAAGCCCCAGCCAGCCCAGCCGCCTGCAGTCAGTAAGTCAGGCGTATAAGTACCGACGACGCCCACATGTGGGAAGGTCTTGTGCAGACAACACAGCTGCGGAGTGGAGTTCTTCGGC
>OFHS01006362.1:0-10217 GCA_900245855.1 Calvadosia cruxmelitensis | reverse complement strand
GAGAATGTTGCCGTTTCGTCAAGATTTGTAACTTTTTCAACGTGCAACCAAGACCTGTTGGAGATACAATTCAAGAAGCTATTTCTCAGAAGGTTTATCATGTTGTCAAGGAATTCCTTCAAACGAATTTGCAGCATGCAAACAGAGAACGGAAACATTTCCCAGAATTTTTGTCCGGGGACCCAGAATAATCGAGTCGGTTTCAATGCCCTAAAAGTTTATGTGTATGATTCAATCTTGGTAATTTCAATAACTTGAATTTGTGCTTACTTGCTGACCTGCATTTTGCTGACTTCTTGTTGTGTCTAAGTTTGTGGAGTGCATATTGCGAAAACTAATTTCTAGCGGAAAAATCTAACTAGTTTTTAGAAAAAGTAGTTCTAGTTTCTAGCGAACTAGTTTTTTTGAAAACTAGTTCTAGTTTTAGCGAACTAGTATTATTCGAAACTAGTTCTAGTTTTAGCGAACTAGAAAATAAATCTACTCATCCCACCCCTGCTAATGCAATGACATATGCAAGCAGATACACAAATTAGAAGAATCTTGCATATTCGTTGTACAACTCACCTGCTCAGCTGTCCAGCCATTTTTACTACTAGTGACTAGTAGTGTCCATGCCCCAAGATCTGATGTCATATCACAGTAGACAGGAAGAATATATTCAGGGCTTGTTGCATTTGGATGCTGAATGGTATAGTAGCCATCAGTGTACGTCTGACCTCGATTGACGCCATACACCTTGATGTCATTGCAAGATCGTCGACTAAATGTAAAATGGCAATACATCATAAAGTGCCAAAATGATCGTACTTGGAAACTACATATCCAAAAAGATTTGCAAAAAAGTTTTCTGGAGCCATCATTCAAATATACATCGTACTTGCTGCGGATGTGATCTTATTTAGCTATCAATTATAATTACCACATCTTCCCCTTTCACATCATACTCTCAATTATAGTCAAACATGTCTTGAGTATCACGCAAGAGTCCATTGAAACTTCAAGTGGTCTCTTAGCACAGGTGGTTGCTCAGCGCAGGTAAATCGTATCATTTGAACCTTCAAGAGGCCATTTGAAGTTTTTTGTCATAAAACAGATTTATGCATGAAATTTGATTGCTGAGGTACAATGTAACCCGTTAATATCACTTCGGTTAATATCACAACCCGCTTAATTAATATCACTTCAGTTCAAGAACCAAGCTCTGTTAGAATAAACTATTTTAACCCGCTTAATATCACGACCGGCTTATTATCACGATTTTTTACTGGAAAACCGTAGTGATATTGATGAGGTTTCACTGTATAGCTAAATTAATGTGTGTGACTTACGTTACACCCTCCCTGATCCAAATACGGACAAAGGTAGGGTTATCCAATGTTCCAGGCAAGTATGTACCAGTCGCAGAGGATGTTTTGATTAAACGCCAGTTGTGTCCGTAGGCTCCTATGACATATAAAAATGCATTTGTTTATAGTAAGTCTATCTAGGGAGCATGCATCCATTATTTTGCTGTGCAACCATGCACAATGTCTGAGTTCGTGTCAGTACTATCTGAGTTTTGCATTTTAAAAGACACTTGTGTTCTCTGTCTCTCGCTTGCTGTATTGCATGCTCGTAAATTTACGAGATGATTCAACTTAGATGTGATCACCCCTATACAAAAGCCACTAATACAAATGATCTATGCTACAATTGCTACATGTCCCTAAAAGAAATTTGCGTTTCCATGTAGGTAGCAAGGAAACAGTTACAATAGGCTTCAATTTATGGCAAAACAAAGAAATGCAAAAATTCCATAATCCAATACTACTTACGTCTGTTGCTGCCACAAAAAGCCGGCCTGATGTGGAGACGATGCGAGGTGTGTATTGTCCAAGGTTACTGTTGGTATCCCACGAATCAAATTGTTTGAGGATTTCCGGTTCCACTGCTGCAGTGTTGCCACTGAAGTTAGCTGAGACAGGTGCTGAGAATATACCACCATATCGGTCGTTGTTATTGGCCTCAATCATGTAATGGTAAACGTCCTGTCAAAGCGATTCACAACCAACGTCATCAACAGGCATAATAGCAATGATTATGACTGCCATCGACCTATGTTACCGCAACACCCCGATTTTTTTGGGGGGTGGTGTACCTGCAAGGACACGTTAGAGTTTTCTGCATGCAAAGAGCATTTCGATGGCATGTAAAACAGGATGTTGCAATGCATAATAGTCCCAATCACTCCTAATTATGTAATGTGTCGGCTTGATCTGGTGGTTAGTAAGTATGGCTGCCAGTCAGATATCTAGGGTTTGACACCCGGCTCTGCCAACACATATGCTGTTAAGTCTTCTGTGGTTTTAATTGTCAAGGGCCCCAGTGGAGACAAGTCTACATATAACCTCTTCTGAACTAGTTCATTGTGGATTTAATGAATGTCTTGTTGCATTAAATGAGGATGTTAAACTGGCCAAAACTGCAATAAAATCTGGGAATATCGAATCAGTTTTGCAGTCAAACTCTGATTGAATGGAAATATTATTGTAATTTTATGGTACAGTGTAACCTTGTTAATATCACTAGGATTTTCCAGCCAAAAATCGTGACAATAAGCGGGTCGTGATATTAAGCGGGTTAAAATAGTTGATTCAGACAGATCTTGGTTCTCAGAGTGAAGTGATATTAAGCGGGTTGTGATATTAACCGAGGTGATATTAACGGGGTTATACTGTAAAACTGTATATCCATTAAATCAGCGTGATTTTATGTTGATGAGGATTGAGTCACTTCAAGAGGTTGAAAATTCTTACCAATCCATACAATTATCATGCAAGCTTTGAGAAATGCCAATAAGTAACACATTGCAATTGAAAAGCGTGTATTAGATGTAGAGTTGTAGTGGGGAGAACTTTGCGGGTTTCGCGGGGAGGAATTAATGCGGGGAAGCCGAAGAACAGGGATGTGGAGTTCCCCGCTAAATACGTTGCGGGGAAGCAGGGTTTGTAGGGAAAACAAGGAAAATAGCAAATGACGATGTTGCGCGGAAAACGATATTTCGTACTGCAGAAATTTGCATTTGATAAATAAAATTCAGCACTGCAACATGATTCCTATTAGTGAGAAAAAACATTTCCATTCTCATAATGTATTTTCGTGGAGCATTTAATGATTGCGCTTGGATGAAAAATTATGCATTTACGGAATGGAATTAAATCGCAGAATCGTGATTGATAATTTATTGCTGTAGTGCACAGAAAAAGAAATACACCTTGTAGTTCTACTCATGTTTGTCGCGAAACCAGTTTCTCTCTCTTTGCGTTGTGCTCTGGCTTGCTCATCAGTTTTGCCCTCTTTGTTTGTTTACTTTGTAATGCTGTTGAATGGAAATGCGGTGTTGAATTTCACATAATCCTATATATCCTGTTCTCGCGCCGCCTTCGTGAATCGTGAATGAATTTAATTTTTCACGGCTCGACTGTCTCGAAGAAAACATGTGGTCAGGGCCAGGAATCTTTTCGCTGTGTTTCTGCAGCAGGGGATAGCTAAGGCAGAAAGCAGTTCTTTAACAAAATACTAGTACAGGCAAACCTGCATTAGCGGCCACCTCTATAGAGCAGTCACTTGTGTATAAAGGTCACTCTTCATAACCCAAAAATGATACTTTCTATAGAAATCAACTTGAATAGAAAGGCCACCTGTCTATAAAGGTCATTTTCCTTGGGTCCCAAAGGTGGCCATTATAGACAGGTTTCACTGTACCTTAATAATTATCAGCAAGATAATGTTTTATCACTTTCCTGTTTCTGCTGTATTGCGTCATTGTGAATTACAACTTGTCGTGTGTGATCGTAACACCTCAACACTGATGCGATGGTTTGGCTCAAGCCGCTCTACCTTGTTTAACTGGTCGCATTGGCAAACTAGTTTCGCTGATCATTGCTCTAAACATCACCCGCAGTGTTACGCTAAGGAAATAATAAAGGAGATTGCGTGATCCACTTGTACAGTGAGGCGACAACAAGTAGTTTTCACATCAATTCGAATGAGACGCTGTGCTCTTGTCATTCTGATGTTCTTGTGTTGTGCTGATACCATGCTGACGTTATGATGATACAATGTCCTGTCGTTGCCCCAAACTGCGTTTGCATCAAGTGCAGCACAAATGTACAATAACAGGATGATTTTACTAAGAATGAACGGATATTAGAATTTCCCCGCATTAAGTGGGGAAACCTTTGAGGGGAGCAGGATTTACAGGAAATCAAGTTGTGGGTAACTCCCCACAAAGATCCCTGCCAACCCCGCTAAGGATGTGGAGTTTGCGAGGTTTGTGGGGACCCCGCTACAACTCTAATTAAATGCAAAATTTGCTTCAATTCTAACATTTTGCTAGCCAAGACTCTTTAAATTAGAAGTGGTGTGCATTGCACGTATAATTCAACATTCACCTGATTTGAATTATTATCATGCAATCACAGGACACTATGAATTCAGGGTTTGTTACTTTAACATGTGCTCTCCGTTTGCAAGAAATTGCCATCTTACATATGTGAGAATAATGGACTGCCGCTGGCCTCAGCAGAGAGGAGTTCCTTGGATAGGGGAGAGGGCATGCAGAAGGGGAGCAGTCCTGGGCAGTGCAAAGGCCAATAAAGGGCTACACCTCTTCGTCCACTATGTCGAGGCAATGTTTACTTACATCAGTTGCATCCAATACTTTGATTTCATCTGCCAAATTGAGAATTGAGTAATCAGCAGTAAGTGAAGGTGTATCAGAATTAAACAATCCCACGTTGGAGGACGTGAAGCTACTTGAAGAAGTTGATGTTGCAAGCAGAGTCCATCCACCTCCATGACGATTCATATCACAATATGTCTTCACCAGTTGGCCATCACTTGCTTTAATTGTATATTCGCCATCGGCATGCTGCTTGTTATGCCATAAGCCACGCATTTTGATGTCTCGGCATGATCTTGGAGCATCAGTGATAGCTTCACGCATGTAATACCTGCATATATATTAGATTATAAAATTATCAGCTAGCTCCATGGGGACAAATTAATACACAGAAGAAAAAAATCAGAAAAGAGATGATATCATTGTCATTTTAATCAAACATACTTTCCATAGGGTGACTCAGTGAGTCTCAGATTTGTTTATCTAGGACCCTACTTGTCGGCAACCAAGTAGGGAATGCCAGAGTAAAAGCATAGTACTGGTGTTGTTGTTGTGCCAAACTCGATCAGTAGTCATGAATTCCAGCAAGACAGATATCAGGCAAGAGATCGCTTTATTACATGTATTGATCAACAATCCACGAAACAATGATTCGCTACAACTTTCTAACATAACTAGCTACTTTTGCATAAGATGGCAAATTAGATAAGATTATTGTTTACTGTGAATTTTATTGCGGAAAATGGAGCCCTTGATAGCATGCTTTGGGCTGAGAAATGATAAATCAAATTTCATTGAAAACAGAAATAAAAACTTTTGAAAAGAAGAAGAAAATGTTTCTCCTTATGATGCTTTCAAAGAGGTTAACACATATGCTACCAGCTCGGATGCAACCAACACGAGAACTGTGACTTTCCATTTTCAAACTGTTATGAAGCATTGGTTTTTACTCGCCAATGGAACATTGCTCGGCTAACTCAAATTCAACAAATGTACAAAATTTTGCATTTCTGCGAGAGCTGTAAGGACATTATTCTGTTTGATTGCATTGTTGTAGATAAATTATTGAAGGACGGTCAAATTCAGGCTTGTTTAGTTATGATTTGGATCAATTTCTGTAATATGCAGTGATGGAAGTAGCGAACTACTTTCCTGTGTAGCGAAGTAGTTTTTGACTACATTTTTCAAAAAGTAGTTGCAGCTGTAGCGAACTACTTTTTAACGAAAGAAGTGTAGTTTTTAGCGAACTACTTTTTGATTTAGGATAATCGCTTTAGCTACTTTTTCCACATCCATTAGCATCTGAATTTTGAAAATTCCGAGACGGTAGCACAGTGTTTCCTGAAATGGCTTGATAGTTGTCACAATACTGCCCACTAGAACTATAGAATTGGCTTAAAAGTAGCATGATAATGCCAATGATTGAAGTCTTGTTTGCATAACAAGTTGAATATCTTGTGAATAATGATAAAAACCCAAAATTCTTGTTTCTGATTGACTTTGTAAGAAAATGAAAGTAGTCAGTAGCGAAGTAGTTAGCTACTTTTTGGGAGAAGTAGCGAATAGTTGTAGCTAACTACATTATTTCTCATGTAGTTGTAGTTGTAGCGAACTACATTTTTAGAGAGTAGTTGTAATTATAGCGACCTACAAAACTAAAGTAGTCAATCCACCACTGGTAATATGTAGTTAAATCTTCCAATTTTACTTGCTGTTACTAATGGATTGAGTCATTTTGTCACATTTTATATTATATCTATGTTTGCTACAGCAATTTCACAGACAATGTGTTCCTTTTGTTGTAATTACTGTAGTTAAGCTATTTGCACCGTAACCAGTGAGGCAATATTGAAACAGGACCTGTATATATTGCTGCTACATTTAATCATTACGTTACCCTGCTGCGCTAATATTTAATCACTTTGTTGATCGCTGATTGCTGCTGTTTTGCTGATATTTAATCCTTCGTTGCTCGTGCGTGATTACTTGTAATTCCTTGTCCGTTTTTGATGAGTCTGTTTTTGCTATGTTTTAAAGCCGGTTGCTTACTACGCTATCGTCTCGATTTTGTCTCCGCGCGTATGTTACAATATGTCATCAGTATGTTTACAGCAGCTCCCAACGCCACATGCTGGCACTTGGACCAAGGATCTTTGACATCAAGTAGCACACACATGGTCTATCTTTTAAAACTAAAGCTCCCACTGACTGCTGGTCAAAAGAATCTCGTCAAATTTGGACAAAAATATTTACATTGCAAAATTCAACTACTTACAACTGCAAGCTATTTCTTATTGCTAGATAATGTAATGTTTCTAATAACTAGTTACAAAATTAACTACTTAACACCCAGATCTGCCCTTAATGCCCAATTGGGACCTATATTTGGAAGGCCATACATATTGTGTCCATAGAGTTCTGTAGAACTGGGTGGCATGTATGTCTGTGGTGTCAAACAGAGTGTCAAGTGTTGTGCCATCACATTTGCCATAATTATGTGTTACGTGTTGGATTGTTCTGGTGTCAACGTGTGTCAGCGGTAGTTTGTTATAGTCATGCGTTGTAAATATATAGTGTCGTGCTTTGTGGAATGAAAGTCAGTGTGCTCAAAGTTCTCAGAAAGGAGCCACTCGCAATGCTGTCGTCTCTGTCTCCCTCGCACCAATCGCTAATCTCACAAGGGCAATGTTTTCAACACACTAATATGTAAGCAATGGTAATGTAATGGAATTGCTAAATGTGTGCTTCGTGCAATCTTGCGCCATTGTGGTTGCGTGTCTGTCTAGTGTTGTTGTGACACGTGTGATGACGTTTGTTATGTCTCTTACACTCGTCTGTCCTGCCCAAGTGTAAATATTGATTAATACTTTGTAAATTGACGTAGTAATTGTGAAATCGTACTTAATATATATGCTGTAATGTGATTTAGTTTTTTCTAGTGATCACAACGAGTCGGACAACTCTGAAATATATATCATACACGGTGTCTCATCAGTTATCTTGGTCTCTGAGTTTCCATTACAGTATTATTAAAAGGCTTACCATATGTGCTCTGGTTCATCTTCTACTAAATTGCCATTCATCCATTTTGCTGGTTTGATCTCACCATATGAATCTGAATCAAATAAAACTCTTGTTAAGCAGAAAANAAGAGCACAACGCCTAGGATCAAGGGCCATCTTGAAAATAAACAGGACCTAAAGCACTGTTCACACTATGAACTGATACCATGTGAAATCCATGTGAAAATCATGTGAAAAAGTTAAGTGCCCTTTTCGCATTGTTTTTCACACTGTTTTCTAATTCACATGTTTTCACATGGTTTTTCACATGGTTTTTCACATGGTGTTTGAAATTTCACATGGTTTTTCGCATGTTGCTTCCCATTTCACATGCTTTTCACATGGTTTTGGATTCATAGTGTCACGAGTGGTCCTATTCTGAAACTTGCAACTTATTTAAAATGTTGTAGCTTGACATGTCAGAAGACAAATTGCTCTTGTCCACATCCAGCAAAGTGGGATGAATCACTTCAGTAGCACTCTGGAAGTGATTTTAATGTGCACAACACAATCTAACACTATGAATCCAAAACCATCTAAAAACCATGTGAAAACCATGTGAAATGGGAAGCACCATGCGAAAAACCATGTGAAATTTCAAACACCATGTGAAAAATCATGTGAAAACATGTGAATTAGAAAACAGTGTGAAAAACCATGTGAAAAGGGCACTTTTTGTTGGAGAGTGTATGTTTACACTAGACACTCTGCAAAGCAACTCAAGGTGGTTCGTAAAATGAAAGGCGGTCGTGTACCAAATGGCCGGTACACGACGACGTAACGAGGCTCACTCGGCAGCAGATATATAAGGGAGATTGTTGTACAGATTAACGAGGGTGCGTCTAGCTCAATGGCAGAGCAGCGGACCGGCAATCCGAAGGTTGTGGGTTCGATTCCCACGTCGTACCAGTTTTTCTGTACTTTTCTCAATCTCGGTTTCCAACACTTTTCACATGGTTTTCACATGATTTTCACATGGATTTCACATGGTATCAGTTCATAGTGTAAGTACCATACATTAAAATGTTTAAACATCATGAAAAGATCCTATCGCTACTGAGATACTGAGGGCCTAATTCATATGATTTGAGTGCCAATTTGATAAACAGCTCTGTTAGGATCACTCGCAGGCCGGCACACCCTGACACATGTTAGGTAATACACAGTACCTAGCTGTCTTTCTTGATTATTTTCACGTTCAAAAGTTTCCCTAGTGAGGGTGGTATCAGGATGGTTTTTAAGTTCTCACCAATGATAGAATTCGCAGATCTATCTGATGGGGTGGTTGCTGCCGTGAGCATGGCATTGTGAACATAAGGCATCCGGCCATAGACATCAGCATTATTAATTGTAATCCATGAATCAAATTGCTCTGTTAGTGTCACACCCTCTTGATTAGGTCTTGTGGATGCAAATTGATAGTTGCTTGGAGCAGTCCACACACCTCCCCAGCGACCTGAAATGTAATGAAAATATCGTCATACAGTCAAATCGGATTAATACGACTATCAATGATGCGATTCTATCAACCATTCTATCATCTAATATTATATGCCATTACTTGTGGAATGGCATCACATTCTATCAAACGTAACGAAATTACATCACTTAACGTGGATCAGAAACATCCACTTAATTGAGTTGAAAATTGGACGTCTTGGTACATGTTCCATCGATGCATTTGCTTTGGAAAACAAGCAAGTAAATGTGTGAATCTTGACAGAAGTATTTGCAAGATTGTACCATGGCTGAGAAGATGGTACATTTACTCCAGAAAAATTATATTAACTTTGCCAACTTATTTATTTTGGCACATGTTGAAATCATGTCTTTCCTGTCTTACTGTTCTTCTTCAAAATCTCATAGCTACAATTAAACATGTATTAGCAGCCACCTGTATAGAGCAGCCACCTGTGTATAAAGGGCATTCTTTGACACTTTCTATAGCAATCAACCTGTACAAAAAGGCCACCTGTCTATAAAGGTCATTTTCCTTAGATCCCAAAGGTAGCCATTATCGACAAGTTTCATTGTATTACAATTTTAAACATTGATTACTGTGCTGCACATTTTCAGATGAAAACAATAATTGTTTGTTTATGTGAAATGTCTCTCTACGGTGTAATCAAAGGAAGCAGAGAAACATAGATGCTCTACGAGCTGACTCACGGCGTAGTGACGAGAAGCAAATGCTTATTAGTATTAACACCATCAATAAATAAATTAGAAAAAGTAGTAGTGAAAAGATTTCAGAGCTGTGAACCCGACCCTCTTTGATTTTCTCTAAACTTTGCACACGCCTAGATACATTTCAAAGCAATATAATTGCAAAATATTAGGTCTCAGCTGGGCATGGTTACGTGATTACGACGTCTTGAAGTTGCGATTGTTGAACATGAGCTAACCCCCGTCTTTGGCGCGGCTTGTGAATGACGAATGCATCTGTTGAATGAATTAATCACACCTCCTTTGTTTTCGTGAAGTGAAAC
>OFHS01006361.1:0-10218 GCA_900245855.1 Calvadosia cruxmelitensis | reverse complement strand
TAAGTAGTTTTACTTTCCTGTGCTTGCCTGTCAATCATTATTACTTATTTTGACAAATAAATCAAATCAAATAAAAAAAAAATCAAACAACAACAACAACAACAACAACAACAACAACAACAACAACAACAACGGCAACATCAACAACAACAACAACAATTCAAATTCCCTAAGGCAAACGACTCAAGAACCTACACGTGGATCAAACATTCTCGACCTTTTATTTCCACTCAGCCTATCTAATTCCTTACTTGTTCTGTTTCTGAGCCATTCTCCAATGCATGTGATCATTTATCAATTGAATTTTAACTGGCTATTTGGCGCTAATCCAAAACCGAATCGTCGACCTGCTCGCTATCCCAGTCTTAGAAAGACCGATTACGATGCAATCAATCAAGATTTGTCAGAAACCAACTGGTCTGAAATTCTGCTCTCTGTTGGTCAATCTATTCAAGTTTTTTTTTAACTCAATCTCTAAGGTTTTAAATGGTTGTACCTCGAAACATGTCTCTTAACGATCACATCAAAAACCAAAATATCCAAAGAACATCAGGATTATCACTCGAAAGAAACGTTTTCTTTCTCACGCTAGCAAATCGTCATCATCCGCAAAAATACAAAAAATAGCAAAAATAAGCAGCAAAAATACAAGAAGCAGTACATCACTTCCGTATTTCTCAAGATCAGTCTCTAATCGATAAACCATCTTTGTAAAGATTTTATTCATTCGTTAAAGACAAAATACATTGCACACCTTCAGTTACAGCACTTGACAAAGATGGTGGCTCATTAACCACTGATGACGGCACGAAAGCTGAACTGCTGAATTCGTATCTTTCAAATTTCTTCACTCATTCTAATAATATTAATCCATTTCTTGACAGAAGAGTTCCAGCAAATGTATCGTTTAATTTCGTGGAATTTTCGTCCCTAAAAGTTCTATCTGCATTAGATAACCTTTCCAAAACATCTCGCTCTCCTGATGCTTATCCTGCATTGTTTCTGAAATATATATCTTCGCAAATCGCTTCACCTTTCACCATGCTATTGAAACTGTCTTTGTTAATTGGTCATTTGGTCAACTGCCTGCTATTTGGAAGTGTGCGTTTGTTTGTCCTGTTTTCAAGAGAGAGCGCGCATCATCAAACAAGAAATATCGAGCGATCTAATTGACTTGTATAGCATGTAATCTTATGGGGAAAATTACAACCAACGATCTGCTTTATTATATAAATACGCATAATGTGATATCCAAAAGTCAATTTGGCTTCCTTTCAAGAACGTCTACTTACACACAGTTGATTACTACAGTACATTGAATCACTGGTACAAAGATATCAACGCACGTGCCAGTATCGATGCTGTATTTATAGACTTTAGTAAAGCCTTTGATACTATATGCCACGGAAAACTCGTTACCAAATTACCAACCAATGGAGACAAGCCATCCTCCCTGTTGGTTCGTGCGGTCTTGATGTAAGAAAGCCTAGCGACGTAGCTCTACCGGCCTTCTTAGCATCCTGTTCAAAATCATCACCTCTTGTGAATGAGATCCTTTGCAGCATGTCTGGAGTTGCAATCCACCAAGAGGAAAAGGCCTTATCTTCTTGGATCGCGCTGACTAACGAAAGCACCCCGCCCCCTTCTTCAAAGCAGAAGCTATGGGACATCCCTCTGATTGACGTTGCTAAAACCAAACTCTTCGAGAAAGCAGTTGATCAGAAGGACGCCTGTAGGCTTCGGGCACTGGAGGATGAATTTAGTGGGGCATGGCTGAGATGCCTGCCGAGTTCTTCTGTTGGTACGTTCCTGGACAATAACCAGACCCGTGTTGCAGCTGGTTTACACCTTGGAGCTCCTATCGTGGCACCCCATACTTGTCAATGCGGAGTTCATGTCGACCAGTCTGGCACTCATGGATTATCTTGCAAATTTAGTGCAGGTAGGATACCACGGCACAATATGGTAAATAACATTATAAAGAGAGCACTGGGGACGGCGCAAATTCCAGCTACGCTCGACTTCCAAGGCCTCGTTCGGAGTGATTTGAAGCGTCCAGACGGAGTGACCCAAGTCCCTTGGTCAAAGGGCAAATGCCTACTTTGGGATTTTGCTTGTCCGGACACTCTTGCTCCAAGCCATCGCCCAAAGACATGCACAAGAAGACAAGAAGCGGTGCAGCTGCTGAAGATGCAGAACTAAAAAAATCCAAAAAATATACTCTGTTGTTGGACAACTTCATATTCTTTCCAATTGGGGTGGAAACGCTTGGTTCCTTCGGGCCTTCGGCCAAAATCTTTTTCCGCGAACTGTTTTCAAAATTAAAGGAACAGAGTTTGCCAACTGTAAAGGCCCAGCTATTGCAGAACATTAGCCTTGCCATTCAACGCGGCAATGCAACATCGGCGATGGGCACATTTGAAAAAACCGATAGCCTCATGGTTGACTGAATAATTAGTTAGGTTTTTAGGTATTTCACATAGCATATTTCACGTAGCATATTCTTTAATTTAGTACCTTTTAGTTATCTTTTACATACTGTCTTTTCATTATTCTTTTAAATTCGCGCTGTAAGATTAAAACAAATATATTTCAAGATTCAAAAAAAATAAAAATAAAAAAAAACTACGGAATAGATTTTGAGATTCTTGACTAGATCATCGCTTTCCTCGCTCTTCGTACACAAGAAATCAGCGTCGTAAATGCCCATTCCAATTCTATAGCAGTCACGAGCGGTGTTCCTCAAGGCTCTGTCCTTGGACCTCTGCTCTTCCTTCTGTTTATAAATGACATCTCATCCTGCCTTGGCTACACTTAAGATATCAAATTATTTGCTGACAACGCCAAATTTTCAATTCCATGGTACACTGATCATCAAGTTAACTCGCTCCAATCTATCTTGTTATCTTTTCAAAAATGGACCGACAGCCGGCAGCTTAGGATTGCCCAGGATAAATACAACGTTATTTCTTTTGGAAGTCCAAACATTACACAATTCAACCATGATTTATGTGAAGAACACCTTACATCAGTTGATTCTATTCGCGATCTTGGTATTTTAGTCACATAGGATTTAATGTTTTCAAAACATTGCGCAGCTCTTGCTGCTAATGCCAGCTGTTCGCGTTCATCTCATCTCCAACTGCTTCACATCTCAAAAGACAAAGATTCTCCTACATGCTTACACTACATACGTCCGTCCAATACTTGAGTCTAAGTCAACAGTGTAGAATCTGTTCTTAATTGAAGACATCAAAACCGTCGAAAACGTTCAGCGAAAGTTCACTAAGAAAATATGTTCGTTATTCTTACGCGACTGAAGTTTCTTGATATGCAATTATTTTGAACTTCGCCGTGTTAAGTTCGACGTGTTTATGGTTTTTAAAATGATGCATGGTATTCTGGACGTTGAAAATATTTTTTCCATCCAAGATTCCAAATGGTCAATTCATGGCAACTCTTTAAAGCTGAAGTCGCAATCTATTCCTGTAAATAATTCTGCATTAAACTCTATCTGCTATCGTATAATTCCAATATGGAACTTTCTTCCTGATGAAGTAGCTACATCGGGATCCTTGTCTTTGTTTAAGCGTCGCTTATATCACATTATTTATCTACGTTTTGCAAATGTTATTAGGCTGCACGTCTATTGTAAGTATTATTACTTTCTTATGATATACGTTAATATTTAACACGTAAATATACGTAAATATTTTTTACAAATAAATCAAACTCAAATTCAAACTCAATTTCAAAATTAAATCCACTCGACTCGACTCGAATTGACTCGAATCGAATCGAATCCAATCCAATCCAATCAAAACAACAACAACAATATCAATAACATTAAATTGCAAAGAAATTTCTAGAATGACAAGTAGAAGTCAGGCGCTTACCCAAAGTATGTTCCTCTGTAAGCCTGAACACGATTCCCAAGTCTTTTTAATTGGTCTTTTTCAAGTGGTGTGTCTTCAATAATGCAGATCCCTTCTTCCAGGACATGTGTCAACCATTTGTAAAGCTCATGGTCGTCACTGATGACCTTATCAAATTTCACTCTAGGAATATGATCTTGCATTTCTGAACCCCATAATTTCTTCTTGATGTGGTCAAGTCCTGCAATGCCACCACGCTTACTATCCTCAGGGCTTTCCGGTAGTTTCCGTTCAAACAAAAATTCCGCATCAAATTCGCTTTCGTGACCATCGTTCCACAGAATTGAAACATGTCCGTTTGGTAGAAGAGTCACCTTGTCTGCTTGAATATGGCGATCGACTTCACTGAACAAGTTAATTGAGCGCTGGTGACACGAATGATGCCAGCATTGACTGCATCTGCAAATATCTCGAAGAAAAATGCTTGGATATTTCCCCCTGACCACACTTCCGTCATGCGACAAGTCGACCGTTATGTAGCTAGATTGATTGTCCGCTCTCACTGCCTTGACATGGACAGTCTCTCGTGCAGTTTCACCTTGGTTCAACTGGTTGACCTGACCTTGGAAAGAGTTAGATCGCGACGGATTTGCTGCGGCACTTTTCAGGTTCTGAGATAGTGCCCTTGAAATACTTACAGCTTGCAGATATTTTGCCTCTACAAGATAAACTCGAGAAGAGTATTTGGCTGCTTTCGCTGCGTTTCTTAATAAAAATGCCATAATGTGCACGACTTCACGTAGCTCTATCGCAGATGCTGTTGGGATCTTCCTGTAAATATAAAAACGAATCTTTGAATGCAGCAGTATAAAACAAATAAACAATAGGAGTTCTATAATTCAATAGCCGCTAGATCAAAACAGGCGGATGTAAACAGCGCCTCAGACCAGCGCAATTGTTTGGCTTTGAATAGCTTCTTGCTATAATGCCGATGGATAATTGCAATAGGACGAGAGTCTGGGAAAGAATAATAAGCTATCGTCTGAACCCCTAGTAATACTCTACTTCGTGCTTTGCTTTTTTTAAGGAGGTTTAGATCGAGAACAGGTACGGGGGAACGTCTTTGTAATTGCGCATTCCTTCTGCGTATTGAGGGAGCCCCTTACAGCGAAAACCCGTTCCCGTCTTCTTCGTTTGGTGCAGCTTACGGCGTGAAACACAAACCGGTGAGAACAAGCTTTGCTTTCCTTTGTCTCCTTTGTTCTTGGTTTGTTTTACGTTTGTTACGCCTACTTTTCAAAAATGATGGATGTTGTGGCACCGAAAGCAATATTTACTTTTAAAAGGATGCACGAATTAGTGTTTGTTAGAGAATTGCTAATTGTTGAGCCTTATTGCCATAAACCCACATCAAAGGAGCGGGGAAACAGCTAGCGAGTACTAGCAGAAACGCCCAACGCTTTCAAAACGCTCCGCCATCTTGACAGCAAAAGAGACGTTCTGTGATAAAAGCGCGCCTTTCTAAACATCGTTCTAGCGCCACGACCGGTACAGCTTGTACCCAGCTCTCCTTGAGATAAAACAGGTTCCCGTACCCGTGCCGGTTCTCGATTTAAACCTCCCTATCTCGTTTGTGTCAAGGACATTTTTTGTAGTACCTTCGGACTCTTCAATTGCATACCAGTATTAATTAATAATATATATCGGTCAATAAAATAACTTGTTGGGTACAGTGGCAGCGTAAAATGTGTCTGTGTGTGTGGATGTCGAGGAGTAAAATCAGGTTAAAGTTAAGTCCTATAAAATAATGACCACTGGTCATTGGAGCTACAGCGGAAGGGGAAGGGTGAGGGACTTGTAAGGTGGGTCAAGGGCAGCTATTGGATGAGGTGTAGGGATACAGCCACTTGAACATTTTTGATATGGCGCCTCACAAGTTTGAAAATTCTTTTCATCTGGATTACATCAATTTTCAAACAACATTGCAGTAGTGCCGGCTAGCCTAGTAGTAGACAATAGATAGATCAAGCTCATGCAACTTGTTGTATTGCGATGCTAAGCATGCTCAGCAAGAGAGTGAATGGAAATCTTTAAACAAAATTACAATTACTCCAACTATCATTTTATACCAAAGCATTGTCAATACGATATGACAAGATAGCCGCTCTTTTGAACGACAGCTATATTAATGCGCCTATATTGCAACCAAACGGGTGGATGATGGCTCGTCCAAGCAAAAAGCGCTTCCTCGCCAGAGTGTCTGTTCACGGCTTTCACCATCTTCTATGTAGAACGAATGATAAATTTCACATACAATCTAATGATTGCTACCGAAAATTATCCAACCTATGTGCAAACGACAGATACCATATTAACAAATGTACTAAAATTATATCATATATTGGCTTTGTAAAACCAGCTCGATATCTAACGAATATATATAAAACACTTGACAATCATGTACAATATCGAAACAGTGAAGCAGCAATATCGAAGTACTGATGCAGCAAGCCGTTCAGCGTCTGCCATTTAGCAAAGTAGCTACACGTCAAGAACGTCACGATCCTATGACACTGCGCTGGCATTTTGATGCTTACTATTATCTTTGTACATATTTTTTAATTCTTTCTTCATGGTCGTCCACGGGTTCTTTAGTCTATGACGTTATTATTATTAGTATACAGTCGAACTTGCTTAATATCCCGCCCTTCGTGCAGACCAAAAGTGGGATATAAAGCGAGGTGGGATATTATCCAGACTAAGTATAAACAAGTATATCCTTTGTTTTAATATAGCCTCGTAAACACTTCAGCAGCAGAAAAGAAGAACATCTTAGTAACCAACAATTGATGGAGATTATTATTAGTTTTAACAGTAAAACAAATAACCAGTGACTCTGGCGGAGCAGCAAGTGACATGATGTCTGAATCCCTCAATGCAAAATGTTCCGAAAAGATCACATATTATGTTGTAAGAAATTTTTAAAACAGGACACTAAGCGAGTTTCACGTGACGTTTGTTAGAAATTAATGGGATATCAAGCGAGATGGGATATTATCCGAGGGAATATAAAGCAAGGTAAGAAAAAGAGAGTTTGTATGGCAACTAGCAAGTGAAAATTGGCTTTGCGGGATATTAAGCGAGATGGGATATTAAGCAAGTTCGACTGTATACAGTTTTTACCCTGAAAGTGGGTTCAAATACATCTCTTATCATCCGCTCATACGTGATTGGGCGGCGCCGAGTAACGTGAACCCCTCGACGCCTCCCTCAGTTGGACGCAAACAGATTCGCTGACGGTGAAGAAAGGAGCACAACTAGTCTTGTATTGACTATTCCATTTTGATGCCATTACTTAGATTTTAATGACATCTTTAATAGTTGTTTGTCTGGAAATGCGTTCCATGAAACTTCAACTTCATAAACCCATTTCGGGACCTCTCTATTTCTATTTGTAAGTCAGATTTAGTTTTTCCATGCGGATGCTTTTCAAGGAACCATGGTTTCGTAAAGCTGAGAATCATTCAACTTCTTAAACTACTGCAGCTTTGTTGCCTGCCTTGAAAGCCTAAAAGAGGAAAGACCGCAACTAGCTTGCCTGCTGACAAAATGTCTTTTCGTTGACAGTATAATATCCCCCAAGAAATAGTTCGTGTGCACGCAGGGTAGACCGTGCATCATCGTGCTTGGTCTAATTTACATATGCGTTATCCTCCCTCATAACTGATTCAACGACAGTTTAAATCATGGAAAAACCCTGACATATTGTAGTTTGACATTATCATATCAGTGACATCCCAGATTCCAGATTCCATGTTATATCATTTTTGACATTGTGCTGTCTTTCATCACACGTTGGCAGTTTATTTCAAATGATCCGTTAACAAAGCTTGCTATAGTACACCATCCATATATAGCTACCCCTGGCTTTCCGTTTTTATAGGGCTCACTTGTGAATGTTATACATTATTGGTCGATTCGTTCTTTTCTTTTATATAATTATTTTGCAATCATTGGCATAATTGATAGATGAGGGATTTATTGTTTACTTCCAAATCTTACAAAATTCCATAACATTTAACAGGTATAGGTAGCTCCATAGTCTATTGGTAGTTCTGATAATGATAAATGCACAAGATGTATAATGCAACTTGAAAAGCTATGAAAATAAAATCTTACAATCAACATATATCTAATAAATAAATTTATATAATCATACTGATAAGTTAAACATTTCACGAAAACTTGTCGAGCTGGCTAATGTTCCCATGATTGAAGCAGCATTCAGCCGTTGAATGAGGATGCCCAGCCATTCTCTGCTGTATAAAAACAGCCTGCCTGGTAAGGTGACCTTGTTAAATGAAATCGTGAAGAGACTCAGAGTCATTGATGCGTCTGGGAAAGCAGATCGAGGTTATATCTAAAGCAGAGAATAGGCATCGCTAGCCAACAGTCTTTGATAAATCATATTTTGTCTGTGCTACCATCTATATTCTTTACAAACTTACTTACAGAATTATTCCAGGGACGAATATATGCAAGGGAAGATTCGCTGGAGAAATGGGAGCTAATCGTAACTGATTAACATTCTCGCAAAGTTACAACAATATTTTTGTTGTAAACGCAGACAACATAAGTAAACAAGAACGAAGAGACTTCAAAATAGAAAGAACAATCTAATAGTCAACAGCTCTTTTCTAGCCCATTCAAACTCTGATTGAGACTAAACAACATGTACCTTCCGATATCACTCTGAATCATTCCATGAACCACACCTCACCGTCAGTAGGCCGGCTGTAATGATCCTAATCATGACACTTTCCTGTACTACCTAAAAAATAATTATTGGAACCATTGACACATGGCCAGATATTTATAGTTTAACTCGTCCTGGTTATGCTGCAACCAAGTTTCAGACCAATGTGTTGGAAATATTACTACGTAAAAGTACGAAGATTGGAAAGTCTGCCTTCGATCAAATTCTATGAAATGAGCTACAACGTTTAAAAGCTGACAAAGGTGCAATTTTTCAGGGGTAACACCTCTACCCCACTGGGGTGGCTACAGCACCCCAACATGTCATGATTACTAGCACACTTTGGAATTGCCTCGTGGGCCCCTTTTGAAATTTGCTCGATCTGCCTCTGGAAATGGTGCCTTCCGTCACTCTTGTAGCACATGCGAACTGCCGTTTGACAACAGATTGCAATTCTTGTTCTGCATCATGCCTGCTTGGCTTGGTCATTCATTGAATAGCATATTATATCAAAGCGACATCGTAGATTCTGCATGTGATCGCTTCTCTTCCGTCTTGTTGAACTTGTGCAATGTTAATAGTTCGGGAGATCTTACTTTTCCGTGAAGTTCTCCTAATTCCTTCAAATTTTAAACTTTCTATAAAAAAATTCTATACCCATCTCGTTCTGTGTTGCTTCTTCAATCAGGCGGAAGCAACACATCCTTGACTATTCACAGCTCCGATGTCAGCAGGCACTCAAGGCTTACTTGGCATTTCGATAATCGGAGAATTTTGTAAACGCCTCTTTCTTACCCCGGAAAAAGCGCTTTTAAATCCGAAAACAAAGCTACTGTTTTTGTCAAAGTGAAATTGTTCAACAAGTTTACAGTAGTTGAGTTTCGTTCAAGCGAACGCGAGCTTTACGTCTATACGGTATCCTGCTGACGTATACTGTCAACTCCCTGAGGTCACAAACAAGGACAGAAAATGACAACACATCACTGTCAGCATGCTTTCTAACATCCAATATCAGAACATGCAAAAACGTGTATGTATCTTCAATCATGCAATTTTATATCATTTTTATGTCAGATCCCTGTGACAACTTGGAAAATTATCGAAAAGGTATAAAATATATTCATGAATTACACATCACTATAAGTAAGTTTTTCATGCAGCACACGCAGGCGTGAATGAATTTCGTCGTAATCAATATATGCACCATATAAGCAGCGAGAATCATTCCTTGGGTACGTGCGTCTTCCATGAAGAATTCTTCGATTGTCGAAGACGAAGATGTCTCCACACTTCATTCTATAAGTAATAGTGTTTCTCTCGTCATTCAGCATATCATACAGGATATATATTGCCTCGTAGACATCTTTCACTGTTGCTGCTGGAGCATCGACGTATGAGCCACGAGCGATGTTGCTGTGAAGCACCTCCGTGACATTCCCAAATCTGTCTGTGCTGTAACAGTAAAGAATAAAAGAACAATCACATATGATGCGAGATAGCAACAGAACTGAAGAATACATACATACATCTATATCTCCTATTCGGTATCGAACTTAGAGTCTTTTCAACTTAATTGTCTTCGCCGCG
>OFHS01006360.1:0-10221 GCA_900245855.1 Calvadosia cruxmelitensis | reverse complement strand
TATCGGTGGGGTGGATAGCCGTGCCTTGCATCATATGGCTGCCGAAATCATAGATAACTCTATGGATGAAGCCGTTGCTGGACACGCCAATCGCATTGAAGTAGAATTGTGCGATGACGGTTCTATGATTGTTAAGGATAACGGGCGCGGTATTCCTGTTGATATGCACGAATCTGGAAAATCAGCTCTTGAAGTTATTTTCACATCTTTACACTCTGGTGGTAAGTTTGAAGGCAAAGCCTACGCTACATCAGGCGGTTTACACGGTGTAGGTTCCTCTGTTGTAAACGCTCTATCTTCAAAATTAGTTGTAGAAGTTGCTCGTGACAAAGCATTATGGCGTCAAACATATAGCCGTGGCGATGTTGTAACACCAGTAGAAAACTGTGGTACGATTTCAAACCGTCGTGGTACAAGCGTGCATTTTTGGCCTGATGAACAAATTTTTGGCGACGATATTTTTATAGCCAAGCGTCTATACGAAATGGTGCGTGCGAAAGCTTATCTATTTAAAGGTGTAGAAATTCGTTGGAAATGTGCTTTATCTAAAATTGAATCAGGAACTAAAGTTCCTGAAACAGAGGTATTCCATTTCCCTAACGGTATTGCAGATTATTTAACAACAGCTATTGGTAGCCGTCAAACAGTAACGCCAAGAGCGTTCAACGGTGATGTTGCCGAAGAAAACGGCGTTGGGCGTATGCAGTGGTCTATCCATTGGGCGGTTGATGGCGATGCTTTTTCTCATTCATATTGTAACACTGTGCCAACACCACAGGGCGGTACGCACGAAAGTGCATTCCGTAGTAGCTTGTTTAAAGGCTTGCGAGCTTATGGTGAAATGCTTGGTGAAAAGAAAGCAAATGGTATCACGGCAGACGATGTGTGCGGTGAGGCATCATTCTTAATATCAGTATTTATCAGTGAGCCACAATTCCAATCACAAACAAAAGACCGTCTATCATCGCCATCTGCTACAAAATTAGTAGAAAGTTTTGTAAAAGACCATTTTGAACAATGGCTGGCATCAGACCCACAGTCGGCAAAAATATTATTGGATTATATTATCCAGCGAATGGAAGAGCGTAACAAACGCCGTGTACTAAAAGAGGCACGCCGTAAATCGCCTACACGCAAATTACGCCTGCCAGGTAAACTTGCTGATTGTTCTGATAGCAACAGCATTGATACTGAATTATTCTTGGTGGAGGGTGACTCTGCCGGTGGTTCTGCCAAACAAGGTAGAAACCGTAAAAACCAAGCCATTTTACCATTAAAAGGTAAAATCTTAAATGTAGCATCAGCAACCAAAGATAAAATTGACGGAAATCAAGAGATAAAAGATATTATTCAAGCCCTAGGCTGTGGTACACGCCAAGACTTTGACACGGATAAATTACGCTACGGTCGCCTAATTATTATGACCGATGCCGATGTAGATGGTGCGCACATTTCTACATTACTTATGACATTTTTCTATCGTGAAATGCCTGGTTTAATTGAAGAGGGGAATTTATTCTTAGCGATGCCACCGCTGTATCGCTTGGTACATAAAAGTAAGAGCGTGTATGCCAGAGATGAAGAACATCGCGATGAATTGATTAAATCTGAATTTCCAATTAATGCAAAGATTGATATTTCACGATTTAAAGGTTTGGGCGAGATGAGTCCACATCAGTTAAAAGAAACAACGATGAATCCAAAGACAAGAAATCTTATACAAGTAAGGATTCCTAATCGTAAGAACGAAGATGAGCTGGAAGATATCCGTGACACTGCAAATATGATTGAGACATTGATGGGGAAAAAACCTGAGGGTCGTTTTAATTTTATTCAAGCCAATGCATATTTTGTTGATGAAATTGACATTTAAGGCGTTGACAATAAAAGCCTAAAGGCTTATAACAAAGACAAGCTAAGTCATTGGAGAGATGGCAGAGCGGTAATGCAGCGGATTGCTAATCCGTCATCGGGTCATACCGATGCCCGGGTTCGATTCCCGGTCTCTCCGCCATATAAAAACCCACCTTAACGGTGGGTTTTTTGTATAATAGACGTTAAAAACATTGCCAAGCTATTTAATCTTATTGTACTACCAACAGGGGGCAAAAATGACAGGTAAACAAATTGTCTACACGGTAAGTTGCACGGTGTTTGCTGGCTTAGTCTTGGATTGGGTACGGAGTAAACGAAAATGAAAACTTGGCTAACACCTAATTCATTGGTAGGTTTATTTGTACTTGGATTAGGTATAAACTTGGCAACAAAAGAAATATCTTGTATACTTAAAAACAACAACATAACTTTTTGTAAGGAGTAGTATAATGGCACAATTCGGCGGTTTAGCATTAAGTTTTGCACTTGTAGGACTTGGAATGTGGATAGTTAAAGAAAAAAAATAAACAAAGGGGGCTTAACAGCTCCTTTTTTTTGTGCCTAATTATTGCATAATATATATTTAGACCGTTTGTCCTGTATCTTGAAAAAATCGGTGTGGATTCCCATATCTAACGCATAGGGGCAGATATTGCCTTTATTAAAATACATACAGGGGCGAACATTATGAGCAATGCAAATTTTAAGTACAATGAGCATTTAAAGTTTTTGAGAAAAAAACACAATTTAACGGCTAAAAGCCTAGCGTTTATGCTTGGCGTAAAATTGCGAACAGTGCAACATTGGGATGCTAAAACAAGAAAATGCAACTATACTGCTTATCTATTAGCGTTATATTTATTAGGCGAACCCCATAATAAAAAAACAGTCCAAATAGAAAAAACAGATAGCATGCACGATTTTTTAAATGAGAATATGCGTAAAGTGATGTTTAAAATAAAGCATGAGCAATTAGACGATTTTCTGAAATTTCTGCTATTGCACAATAAAATTACAATGACGCTCGCCGTCAAGCAATGCCATAGATTGCGAAAACATAAATACGGCGACTGGGTATTTATAGACTTCTAGTCTTCATCTTCAAATAATTCTGGGTGTGCAAGCTCGTATTTTACCGCAAATGCTATATGTTCTGGGCTTTGAAATGCTAACCCAGTTCGTTCTTGAATTGTATTTATTTTAGACCAAGTCAAAGAACTACCAAATTGTTTAATATTTGAGAATCTTTGAGCTGAGATCCCAGTTTCTTTCGCCAGCTTATATGCCGTGTAACCTGTTTTTTCAAGCACCCACGCGACATAGGTTTTATCTAGATTTTTGTTCATTTTACTCATTATCCTACTCTACAGTTTTACATATAGGTGTTAAATAGCTAATTTCAATTAGTAAATAATTTGTGATTAAAGTTGTTGACATAGTAAATAATTTGTGACTATATTGTTTTTATCGGGTGACGGAGCGGTCTGAAATCCCGATGAAAGTAGCAAGAATCGCTTTAGGGCGGTTTTTACACCGTAGGGGTGAGATAAGAGACCAAAAGGAAAAAGCGTACGCTGTACGGCTGTTAAACGCGAAAGCAAATTACTCTCAGTTTTCTAAGTTTCACCCCGTAGGTTGTCGTTACCCCCCAGCTTTACAGCTTGCTATTTTCCCAAAAACAACCGTAGCCCCTGCAAGGGGCTAAACAATGTAAAAACCAAACTCTGAACTCTAAAGGAAAACGATTATGCAAATAAAATTACCAGTAAACGAAAATATCCAAACTGTAGGCTTAGCTAGAATGACAGCAATCAACGATGAGGTCGGAAACACAATTTTAAACGTCAACATTGGCAATAGTACCTATCAAGTTGTAGCAACAGGTGAAGATTCCAAAAAAACATATAAAAACAGAGACGGTATAGAGCGTACAATAAACCTTGCTAGTCTAGTATTAACAGGTACAGAACTTTCAGTGGCAACAGTATCATACGCAGGATATAATACACCAAAAGGGGAGGGGGTCCGTTTTACTATTACCCCAAAATGTCAAGATTTTAAGGCATTAATTGGCAATATTTCTCATATGACGGCGTTTTTATCTAGCGGAAAAACTGTATGTGATTTTTACGAAGACAAGCAAGTTAAACAGTCGAACAATCAAGACACACACCCATACCCACCACATGCACAAGACCCATACAACGGCTTTGGACAGTAGGGGGCTTTATTATGGATATTCACGATATAGAACATCAAATAATAACCCTAGCCATTTGCAAGCAAATGCTTGAAAACTTTGAAAGTGATGTTGTTAATCTTGGTTATATTGCGGGCATTGTTGATGGTTTAGATGAAACTATTGACTTTTTGAAGATTGAAGAAAAGGAGCGGGTGGGCAATAGCCCCCCTGATTTTTCTTATGAGTAATAATATTGAAAAAATCACATTTTTCACATGTGCAATCGTGTGGATTATTGGCGTTATGCACTGGCGTTTTGAAATCGAAAGTCATCAGATTGTTTTTTTGCTGGGGGCTTGCTTTGGGGCTTTTTTGGGATATGCAAAAGGTATAGAAAATGACTGATTTTGTAAAAATAGGCACAAGTGTTTTTAATTCGAAGGATGTTCATACTATTGAGTTAAAACACACTTTTTCTCTGCTATTTCGAGGCATTTCATATGTTGAAATTTCATTAAAGACTTCTATTCCATTTTTTTTTTCGAGAGTAAAAATTTGGGACTATTCTCAAGCCGATTTAAGAAAAATAGGGTGGACAAAGTGACTGATTTATCCATAATTCGTAAAACTCTGTTTTCAAAAAACACGGGGAGATATTTAATTATCTGCCCTTTTTTTGGCGAAGTATTCGCAGTTTATGGGGGCTATTATGAAGCATAATAACACCACCCCTTGTCATTACGGAAATAAACCCACCACCCGCACAAATGCTAGTCATACAAGCGACAATTCCGAAACAAAACATATACGCCGTCAAAAACATTATTTAAAAAATCAAATCCAAAAGGCTATTGGTGGACGATGGCACAGATCTTGTACTTGTGGGATTAAAGCCGTTGCTAGTGTTATATCCGTGCGTCGCAATAACAAGGGCAATCTTTCAATGAACGGCGTGGAAACTTGCCACAATGTTTGGACTTGCCCAATTTGTGTGGGCAAAATATCAAGCCAACGCCGTAATGAAATAGATACAGCAATAAAAAGGCATTGGGATACAGGCGGTAGGGTGTATATGTTTGCCTTGACTGCACCGCATTACCACGGGCAAGGATTACGCACTGTTAAAAAACGTATAACGGGGCAATGGGGTAAGCTTATCCAGTCGGCAAGCTTTAAACGGTTAAAGCTTAAATATGGCATTGATGGATACATTAGAGCTTTAGAAATTACATACTCAAATAAAAATGGTTGGCACCCGCATTTACACATATTGCTATTTACAAACAATGAAATAAGCGAAGAGCAACGCCAATCTTTGGAATGGGCTATCTTTGAACGCTGGGCGGAATTAATCCGAAAAGACAAGGGGGGCGAATGTGAACGGTCTATTTTTAAACTTGAATTATGTACACACCCTGAACAAGCGGGCGATTATGTCGGAAAGTGGGGGGCGGGTAGTGAAATGACTGGTTTTCATTCCAAAATTGCAAAAGGTGGCGGTTTTTCCCCGTGGGCATTATTAGATGTAATCGGTAAGGGTGGAAAGTGGGCAAGGGCGGTATTTGCGGAATATGTGCAAACTATGCACGGGACAAGGCAACTTGTGTGGTCTAGGGGGCTGAAAACTAAATATGACATTCAAGATTTAACAGATGAAGAGACACTTGCCAATGAAGATATGGGGCAAGATTTAGTTCAGTTCAAAAATTCGGCTTTAAAGCGAAATTACAAAAAACACGGCTTTATGTGGGTGGTTCGTTTATACGAAAGCGTTGAAAACGGTACATTTAGGGACTTTGCAAACAAGTATGGCATTACTGGGGAGATTTTAAGCGAAATTCCACGAGCAATCCCAAAGCCCGATAAACGCACGCCCGAAATGCAACATAGACTTGATAGGTTAAGGGATAAAATGGAGAGTAAAACATTTTATGATGCTTTGTCTGAACTAAAAGAAAAACAAAATATAGAGCGACAAAGACGCATTGACGAATTAAACCAAAGCTTGTTTGAAAATGAGCGTATTTGGTCTAAAGTAAGAGAAAATATTAATAAATATATGTAATAAAATCAAATACTTATATTGTTGCATAATATATAGTCTGTCAAATGAAAAACACAACAAAAACAAAGGGTTATAAAATGGCAAAACAGCAAAGAGAAAAAATCGGCAATATGCCTTGTAATGCTTGCAAGGCTAATATTGATGTAAAAGCACAAAAAAACGGGGTGGCATACGCACATTGTAGTTCTTGTGGAATACGACACACGGGGGGAATACATAGCCCCGAACCATTGGGGGGGTTGGAGCACCACGGGGCAAAAATCATACACCTTGAGCAAACCACGGTAAATATGAATGGTGGAACTGTAAACGGTTCTTTATCGGGAGATTTTGGAACGGTGAAAGTAAATAATGTACAAACAGAAAAAACGACAGGGGGTTGGTGGCATGACCTTGCAGGAGAATAATTGGGAAAACCCAATAAAAGGCGTAATGCTAGACGATAAAGGCTTGATACAGTTCTCGGGTGTAACTCGGGAAAACTCGGTTTTAATGCACGCAATGGGCAATGAAGAGCCATTCATTGGCACGATTGGGGAAAACTCGGAAAATGAAAACATTTTGTTTTTACAAAGTGAAATATCAAAAGAAGACACGCACGACTTAATCGTACGTTGGCTTGAATTTTTAGGTAAAAATAAAGAATTGGAATCTCTAAAAGACATTAACAAAAAATACAAACATTTCCACTACACAACCAGTGAAATTCGCGATTTAGCTTTTGCAACTGGAATCTTTGATTTTTGTAAAAACTGGGATTTCGAAACATTGAAAAGGACGTATTATGTTTTTAAAGGTACTTATCCTATGGCGCGTGAAGTGTTGGTTGAAATTGCAGAAAAGAAAAACAAGGGCGCACCTGTACCTACTGGGGCAGGGGATACGCCGACAACTACTGAAAGTGGGGTTTAAAATGATTATTGACGGAACAAGAATCCTTATTGCAGGCTCAAGTGGTACTGGGAAATCCCACCTTGCGGAAAAAGTTATTTTAGACGATATACTAAAACGTGAGAAAACACCGTGCGTTATTATTTTTGACCCTGAACAATCGTGGGAAAAAGCAGGTTTTGAAATTGTGGATAATTTTAATCAACTTGCGGAAATCCTTGGGGATTGTTGGGACAACGGCTTTAGGGTTATATATCGCCCTAATAGGCGTGGGGATATGGCTAAAGAGTGCCACAACGTATCAATCCTTGTTGACCAGTTGCAAGATAACTATTTAAAGAGCAACGGCGCTGTAGGCTTTCCTGTACACTTGTTTATTGATGAATCCCATTTTGTGGTAAGTAGTAAGTATGACGGCGTGGAAATATTATCACGTACAGGCAGAAAACGCGGAATAAACTTATATTTAATCACGCAAGGGCTTAAAGATATTCCACCAAAAATCCGAAACAATAGCGTTCGCGCTATTTATTTTAAATTAAGTCAAAATGCAAACGCTGATGTTGAAACATTACGGGAAATGATTGGCGCGGAAATGGTGGATAAATTACAAAATGCCCCTGATTATTCCTATGTTTTAAGTGAACTAAACAAAAGCACGTTGAAAATCCCAAAAAAGAAATAGTCAAAAACTCGGGAAAACTCGGGGTTCTCTCGGGAACACTTTTAATGATAAAAATATGAATAATAGAACCCATACACAAGTGCGTGTGTGGGTTCTATTACATTTTCCTTTGCATATCCCAACAACGCCTTGTGTACTTATTTTAATTATTATTATGGAGACTAAAAAATGAAAATTTCAAAAGCACAGGCTATTACAGGCTTAATCTGTTTTGTGGCTGTTATTGGCGCAACTTATGTTATGAACAAAGTTGCAATTGTTAAAAAGATTGTGGCATAAGGGGAACTGTTATGGGACACAAAAACATTCCTTTTATTAAACAAAAGCGCATTAAAAAATTTAACCTATCGGCGGTAGTGCCACAGGTTGAAATCCGATTGCCAACTACTTTTGGTTTGTTAAAAGACGGCGTTGCATTTGCAGAACCGCACCGTTACCACGGATTAACAATTGAAATGTTGCAAGGTGGCAACGCGGTGGCTATTGATTTACTGAAACATTTAGTAAAAATTAAATTAGTTGCTGTAATCTTGGAAAAAGACAAAGACGGCAAAGTGGTTTACAAACGTAGTGAAGTATTACACGAATTTGGCGATGGTTTGGAAATGCGAAACGAAATTGCACAACAAGGTGTTTTACCAAGTGAAGACAATTTGATTTACTTGCCGTTTACAGACCCAACGTTGCGAACGTCTATTGAACAAACTTACACAGCATTAGGCACAGCTGATGTTGAAGAGTTGGTAATCCACGCGGAAATTGACACAGGCAACGATGTATCATTAGCTTCACTATCTGTTAACCTATACGCAGATTATGACAACTTATCGGAAGACATTGGCGTTTACAAGCGCACAACGCGCCACACGGTGGTGTTACAAAATGTTAAAACGCTTATTTCTAATGACGGTCTTGGTCTTGACGATTATGATGGCATTTTACAACGCATTTCTATTGTGCGCCGTAACGATGCAAAGGCTATCGTAAACGCTAACATTAACGATGTTTCAATCAAGTTTGGCGACTTTATTCCTGAAGACGTGCCTTTGGCTATTCGTAAAAATGCTAAAAAAATACGTTCTAAAGGTACAGGTTCTAAGTCTGCAAACGCTAAACACTACAGCCGTGATTTTAATAACTCAAATCCTTTCACTGGAATTGACTTACCTACAGGTGCGTGGGAACTAACAGTTCTAACGCCTAGTGGCGACACGGTCGCACTGTTTACTACATTCTTGTGTGGTGTGCCTGACAATAAAGTGGGTAATGTTATTGCCCTAGCGGGGTAATGATATGGCGGAACAAGGTAAATCATTAGGTAATTGGTTAGCAGATGTATATTCAGGCGCTGAAACTGTTTGGACGAAAGTTCAGGAAAAGGCTCGTCTTGAAGACGCTCGCGCACGTGAACAAGCCAATGAACAGATTGAACAAGAGCGAAAGCTCACTGATTTAGCTTTAAAGCGAAAATCTGCTGACAATATGCCTAGATATGTTTTAGGTGGCTTAGGTGCGCTTGTGGCAATTATTGCTTTAATCTTATTTGTAAAAAAGAAGTAGGGTAAAACAATGGCAGGAATTGGCAAAATGGGCGACCTGACAGGTGGGGACGCTAGCAATAGCGGTTCTACTAATAGTTTAGGTGGGAAATCGGGTGTTTCTTATCAAAACGGAATTGCAATGCCTTATATGCTGGCAATAGCTGTGTTTGGATTATGGTTATTTTTCAAAAAGTAATATGCCTACTCTGGAGACAACGTAAAGGTAAAGTAATTGATGTGCTAAACGATTTAGCATATCTACTTTACCACTACAAAAAGAACGGCGCAAAAATCAAGCATTATAAAAATATAGGGTACGCAATCTTATATTTAAATCCTAATGAAGTTTTTTGCGCTTTTCTTATTTCAGAAAAGAAAACAGGGGCAACTTTAAAAGGTATGGAATATCTAGAAATGCTTGCCAAGCAACACAACAAACAATTTTTAGGCTTTCAAGTACAACGGAAAGCCACGCTACGAATAGCGCAATCACAAGGCTATGTACTAAAGAACAACAATATTATGAGAAAGGACTTGTCAAATGGGCGGTAGTGCAGACAATGGCGACACAACCAACGAAACAGACAATAGTACTGTTTCATCAAACGGCGACAATGCGCATTCTGTGAAAGCGGGTGGCGATGTGAATATGTTGGACGGCGGACTTATAAAAGACGGCTTAAAAACATTTTTATCAATGTTTACGCTAAATACAGACAATCAAAAAGAACAAACAGGGCTTTTTTATAAAAGCACCCAAGACAACGCGCGAAGTGTATTGGATACGTCCAATAAGGCTATGGATATAGCGGAACGCTTGTCTAATACGTCAAATCAAAATGGAAGTTTAGAAAGTTCTAAACTACTTGTGAAAATCACAGGGGGTGTTATTGCACTTTTAACTATTTTACTAATTTTTAAGAAAAAATAAGGATATAACAATGGAAATCGGTTATGAAACTAAAGAAATAAAAGTAGGGGC
>OFHS01006355.1:0-10232 GCA_900245855.1 Calvadosia cruxmelitensis | reverse complement strand
ACAAGAGCTCCAAAGTGTGCGTTCATCGTCTGCGGGTCACAAGCAACTGACAACAGATTGCGCGTTGAGCCGTCACTCTGCTCGAGCCAGCAACAGCTTCGTGAGCGTCGTTGCTCGCAAAACAGATTGAAAAGCCTGTCTTAGGATCTATAATTCATCCATGAAGCATCTACAACCTTCCCAGCATAATTTGCCTTGCTAAAGTTGTGATTGAATGTTTAATTCCAGAGCAAACCAGAAAATAAATCACGCCAATAGCACGACGCGCAGCTTTGACAGCTCAAACACTGCTCATCATTTTGAAAAATCAATTGCCCCGCAAGATCACGGCCGAATCACATGATTTTGTGCTCTATTGATAGCTCAATTCCCATTGGTTAAGACAATGTAAACCAGATCACATGACCTTGCCCGTATTTTTACGGGATTGGCCTGCAAGCGCGGGGTTTGCCAGCCCGTATATATACGGGATTGGCCCCTCAGCGGGAAACGGCCAGCCCATATATATACGGGATTGGCACCACAGGTGTTAACTACACTATCGCTAAGCAGGCGCGAGTTGCAAAGGACAATACAATAGACCATACCTCCTCATGGCAGGTTCAAATTGGCCAGATTACTCACTCTGCATGCACAGCTGTAGAGCTGGAAGCAGACGCAAGTGGAATTTTAGCTGTTAGTGATAGGTCAGGACGTAACATTGAAAGCAAAGCATAACACTCTTTGGTCGCTTTTCGGGCCATTGTTTCGGATGAACAAAGCAAACACTGTTGCGCGCTGGCGAACAGGAAATGCAAGTGGCAGTCCAAGCAAGAACTCGCAATGTGCACGTGTTTTAGCAATGGCGTTGCGGCTTGAGCAAATATTGATTGTGTCAACGTAGAAAGCAACTGATACATTTGTCTAATGGACTTTTGATTTTGAAGATGATCAATGCTGGACTTCTGAGCCTCAATATGCAAGTTTATTTGTCCCAATGAAAATATCTAGGCTGGGTTCACAATGGCCAGATTGCACAATGGTGACAATGCCATGATGTTGACTGTGCACGTTGCATTGATTTGACTGTTTGGCAGCTGCCCTTCCTGACGTTGTCATGTGTTATTTTAGGTTGACGCAGAAGAAAAGAAGAAAAAGAAGACAGGACGTGCAAAGAGACGTCAGCAATACAACCAGCGATTTGTCAATGTTGTGCAGACATTCGGAAGACGCCGTGGCCCCAACTCCAACGCAGCATAAATTGTCAGCTGTTAATTGTTGAATAATATGTGATATCAAGCATTCATCACAGCCAAGCGGGTCGTCATTTCTGTATCTCTCTATTTGCATATTCTATACTTTTCTAGCTGCATCTTGCATATTTAAATTATTTTGAGAAATGGACTTAACCCTTGTCCTGCTCATAAAACTAGGTAAACAAAGACTTGAAGTAGCTTTATACATTGCTGATTTGTTGATAGCCAGGGACCAACTATTTGATTGGTTATATGTTGCTACTTTTGACTTGTTTCGAAAACGTGTATACACGTCAATAGTAGGACAAGGGTTAGTTTTAAGAGCATTCTCAGTAGGAGAGTAGGCCTGGATTGGTTGGCACTGTTTAGTGCAATAAAGAAGTAGGATAAAGATTCCAGTTATTATGTTTGAGGTGAATTAGCAAAACAAGAGATTAATTAAAGCATAAAATACTTACTAACCTTCAAACCTTGATGATGGACACGTGAAACGAACTAGCAAAGCAACTATACCATGCATAATTCAATCACTGCTACTGTACAACTTATGAAAACATGGTTTCATTAGCAAAGGAGATGCATCCAAAGGGCCTTGGGGGTCCAGTCTTGTGAGTTGGTACAAACACTTGATAGCCAAGAATATAGAAAATGTAAAAATATAGCAATGATCATGACAAAGCAATTTCCAGTCGTCTGTGCATGCGAAGAAAATCTCAACTGCATCCCATCTGGATGGTGCTTGACTTAATTGTCAATTTAATTGTAGGAGAGCAACTTGATCCGTATGCAAGGCTTGTCCCGAGAAGAGACAATATCAACAGAGCCCTCCATCACTAATAAGTTAACGAGGCCACACTTGAATAACACAAGGTAACTAGAGGAATAACAGTGCGTTTCAACAGAGACAATAGCTATCACAATCCTTCACTCAGTTGTCATTCCTGTAGATTTGAGTTTCAATGACACATACAATTCTACGTCTGGACAAAACAGAGCATAATATTGCCAGTTGGTCCGTACACAGAAGTGCTTCATGTAAAAGCAATGGCAATTATTTTTTTACTTGACATGGAACTGTGTTTTTGAAGTTGCAATTAAGTCGTACTACTGGGTAAGTAAATGAACTGCAATTTGACTGACTAATTCTAGATAATAAATTTCGCCACGATAAATCCAAACATTAGAGCAAGCAAGACGGCAATTAGCAGTTGAGTGGATGAAATGGCATCCTGTTTTGTTGCCAAATCTTGACCAGGCATCATCTTAGCAGGAGAATCACTACCAGGAGCAGATCTTCGAAGGCGCACACCTTCATCCTAAAAATCAGGCAAATCGCAAGATAAGTCAATATGTCTGATCAAATCAGATGAGATTCTGAAACAAATTACACGACACAATCTAAGGCAGCATCTTCATTTAATACCTTCAATTTTTCATTTTGTCTTTTCAATGAAATAACGTCAGCTTTGAGCTTTCGAAGTTCTTCTTCAGCCTAAGAAATTTTGAGATAACTAAGTAAATAATCAGCTAACAAGAAGCAAAGATTTGTCACTGTCAAAACATCCCAGTAATCAAATAACCAAATACAAAAACGTCGCATCATGAATTCTAACCCAACCTGTGGCAAATTCACGTAATTCTCACTATTATTTGACATTGTTATTTTTTTACACAGTTTGACCACAGCTCCAAGGTTAACACTAAATTAGCCCCTTCCATTACCATATGTACTATGTAGTGAACTGGCAACAAAACACTCACAGATTGACTTTTGGGTGAAACAGATGGAGCGGTTTCTGTCATTCCTTTATCCAATGAACTCTGTGCTTGGGAAAATTCTGCACTCGTGGAAGCTGATACAGTTGTTGAATCGTTTCCAGCTAGCTGGTTGTTTGCAGGCTTTGGTGTTGAGAAGGCAGGGGTGACAGGAGATGATTGGGATAAGGCTTCTGTTTTGAATGTAGATATCGGTTCCTTTATAGGTACAGAGCTCTTCGTCGGTTCGTCATTCTAAAGAAAGAAATTCAGGCCAAACATAAAGGCGGCATCCAACAAAAAATCAGTTAGTACAGAAAAAACAGGCTAAGAAAATATTTTTGGCTTCAGCCTACAAATGATCGAAGCATTGTTAAGTGAAAAGAAGAACTGAAAACCTATTAGTCGCTACAATAAAGTAATGCAAACACTCCCCAAACTCAAAATTCTTCATGCTATATCAGTCTACTGTACATCTATGAAATTTGTAGCTGCTGTTAATTCCTGGCTTTACATAAGTGCTACTGCTACTTAAATTCTAACCAGTGTCTGCCCAGTTATTGACTCGATTTCACCTTACATATTATCATCAACCCTACTGTTACAGTCTACCCTGCTTAAAAACCAATTTGGGATAACTGTATTTTGGTTTTATAAAGCGGCAGGCTTTACTAAATGAAATGTTACTAGCTAACGGTAAATCGGTAATACAGTGTATATACCAATCTCATGTATAAGCCAACCCAAGTTGTTCCCCTTGTATCTGCAGCTTTTAGCAAATTTAAAAAAGACACCAGTGGATAAGCTGAGGTGACATTTGCAGACAATTAATTTAGTGCTATAGATTTGGCCTATACATGGGGATATACGGTACACGTCAGCTGTGGTGGAGTGCCAAAGACTCAGGAAGCCTGCTGCATAACGACATACCCTATCCTTTAGAGAACAAATCAACAAATCCACATGACTTACCTCACTCTTTGGCATGACAAACAGGCATCTCAATTTTGAGTCCATCATTCCGACTCCTGCCTTCCACTGCAAAATAACATCCAATGCCTGTGTTATAACCTCAGGCATCTAATTGAAACAACTATTAATGTGATGTAATGTAATTTGTGAATTTAGAAACGCCCTAACCAGCAGTGCTCCTCAACGGCGTTTTACATTAAAGGGTTACCACACGCTCAGGCGTGTGGTAACCTTTTTATAAAACGATCAACCTAGGAAATATGGTAGTAAATTGTATTTGAGTTGCAGTTATACCCCCCGAAACATCGTCAGGCTATTGTTCGATCCATCAACGCCAGTTCCAAACACTGCCCTCGACCAATCATATTGCGAGAACGCATTCGATGCATGCAAAACGTTTTATAATATAAAATACTATGTGTGCCAATAACGTTCAATCAATCGATCATCTCTTCATCTAACAACGATCTTTAAAATGGAGCTCCTCAAGTTATCAGAAACGATTTGAAAAACTATCATTACTATTACCGGTATATCAATTAAATTATCAATACCAAGTTATCGAAAAAGGTAAAAATGAACATTAAAATTACGCCATCCGATAATATAGAGCTCTGCTTTGCTCTTTTCCTCTCCACTACAACACTATAATGATACGAAAGACGTACTACAAGACAACTTCGAAGGAATGACGTAATTGTCACACGTGTCAGTTTGTCAGTGTCACATACCATCGCATCCAAGTCTGCATTGTCATCATCAACAAACAACGTCAGAACCATGAATTTGTGTTTGTTCTTTTCGTTTGGGTCGTAGTCAAACGGTTGAAGCATAACTACAAAGAAATCAAGTACAGTACATTATATATTGCTCAGCAAAACTCTCACGATCTGTTTTGAATTATGAAATGGCAGTACACTTGACTGTCACAAAGCTGAGCGTAATCAATTGTGCTGTAGAACGTAGACCTGTTTTTCAAATATCAAGTTCTGACATTGACAATTTCCATAAACAAACATCAGTGAAGTGCAAAACACATGCTGATTATCCACCCATCTTTTCCTTAGAATGGTGAAAAATACAACTCCACGCAATGTCAAGTAATACAAGGTAATAGATTTCTGCAAGGCAATCGTCCACTTTATAAATTACACATGATGTGAGTGCAAAGCAATAAAAGCATCATTGCCCGTTTCAATGTCCTAGCGGACTTAGTGTGACCCGTCACTGTATCGTATCGACCGTTATATGCGATACGGCATAGCCGATTATCGTATCGACCGTTATATGCGATACGGCATAGCCGATCCAGATGTCGGTGCACATATGACATCACGACGGATGCCTCTCCACTGTTTCGGTCTTGAGCTGTTTCCACTGTTAAGTTGAACAAATCACCTCTCCGGTACCAACCATGAGAAAGACCAGAGACGTCTCCACACCAGTCACCACAACAGTTCACACTTGGTTCACAAACAACTCACCATCTCTACACAATTTGACTACACAATTTAGTACTTACTCATCTTAGCTCGCAAGCATACTACTACACAGGCATCCAACGTGATTTACCTGAAACGTTAACAGAGGAGTTGGGGTCAATGATGCCATTGTTTGGCCGAACACAGTACTTCCGAGGTGCCGTGGTTTTAACTTTGAAAGCAATTTTCCTTGCTGTCGGATTCGTAAGCTTGAGAATTGATGTTACAATGTCTTTGAACGGACCTGCAAGAGAGAACGTCACATGACACGATCACACAAGACGCCGAAAAACAATGACAAACGACTGAATAGCTTAGGCAAAGAAAAAGTAGTTTTCTCGTCAGCAACTGTTTGTAATTCAAGTCCAAAATTTATATTAATTACTAAACTTTGATGTATAGCCGAAAAATGCACAAACAATCAGACACACTAATTTAAGGAAAATACCAGGGCCTGATGTATTCTGCATTTTGGAGCAACCCATCACAATTATGCGGTGTCTTACTTGCCAAATTCAATGGTGCTGTGTTTTGTGCGTGCCTACATATTCTTCAGAGTACTCCAGGGAGTGCTGCTCTAAGCTTACACCACACCAAAATCTGAGATTATTAACAGTGTTCAGTACAACTTAACAGATTTCTGTTGCTTGCGCCACACCAATGACCAAATTAAAGGCCAGCTCCACGACGAAGATCTCTGGTGTAACCTACAAACTTTTCAGTAAATCCTCCGTGCAGACGTACTCAGGCTGTTTAGATTAATGGAAATGACAGCATTTATCAAATTGGCCTAATGTCAAGTCTGATAGCAAATAAGCATTGGATGTGATAGTGCACAATTGCACATGGCTGATAAGAAATTACGTATTTAGTTTGAATTATTCTTATGGGTAGCTGCTGATGTTTAATTTTAGTGACCAGAATCCTAGACACACAATTCAATCTAAAAGATTGCGACAACGATTAGCCTAATCGAATAATATGTAGGCCTACCCAACCACAAGAAAATCTCAAAAACGGAAACATTAAGGCTAAGGATAACTTATACATACAATGTTTCATTCTACTAGCTTACAGGATGCTAATTAGGCTAATCTCTTGCGCAGAGGCGAAACTATAAGTCAACAGACGACGATGATGCAGGGCCCTGCTTGCAGCGTCAGCAATGTTTGGCAACGTCTGTTTCAAATCAATCACATAGACGACGAAGTGAGAAAAGCAAACAATTTTCAAATACACATTGAATAAATCACCAAGCACATTTCTGAATTATCCAACCTTTGAAAGTAAGCTCTGCAGCAGGATCAAGGATAAGAACTTGTTCAGGCTTATCACGGTCAGCCTTTGAAGTCATCTTGAACCACCCCCAAAACTCAGCACTCGCGACAAAGTAAAGCCAATGACAAGGCAAAAATGGCTAGAAAGTATCCTAATCCTAGCAACAATGAACAGGGAAGTCAAACATTTATCCCTGCAACCAGACAGAATGATTTCCGACACCTGCTAACGTGGCCAAGAGAAGCGTCCTTCTCTTCGTTACAGTACGAAGTACAACGGCAATGTTGAATTGTTGATTGCCAAACTTTTAGTGGACGACAAAGAGCGCATGCGCAATAGCCTCGACTTCACGTGCAAGTGAGAGGTCATGTAGTGGGTTGGTGTCAAATGCTAATTCATCATTTGCGAAGCAAATTAAATTCAAACAAATAATAATTATAGTATTGTCGTTTACATTTTAGTCTGCAGAAATGGATCTACAACAGTTAGCTATGATTATTGTGCACCAATATCCTGCCGATCCGGCCGTGGAATATCGAATACAGCGGACCTTGCTTGCCATCTCAAATTCTCAATCAAAATGTTGGTACCGATGACATCATTCAAATCATTCATGTGCAAATGTATTTGTACCGCATGAAACACTCTGCTGCTGCTGCTAGATGACTTCTGTCTTCTTCGCGAAGTGAGCAATCTTGCGAAGCAGCGGAAATCATTGGCTGCATGTCATCCATCCATTTCGGCATTGCGACAAGGTCGCGTTCAGCTATTTCCTGTTACACGGACCTATCGCCTCGCGCTGCTTCTGACAAGTTGTGGAGCAAGAGGGGCACGCGCTACGGCTAGATCCACAAGCTAATCAGGAGAGTGGCCGGTCCATTTCATGATGCTATTGACAGTGTTCCTGCCATTCGGCCACACGCACGGCTTCATAGCCGAGTGGCAGGAACACTGGCTTTTGTTCCCTGGATACGGGGTTAGAATCCTAGTCGGACCTGCAGCTTGGACCATGTTGCTGCCCTGGTGGCGAGAGGCTTAATGTAGCGCGCTGTGCTGCATAATTGTCGGTGATGGTCCTCAATAACATCGTTGTCCTTCTGGTGGTTGGCTGACAGATCTAGCAGGCGCGATACGTCGTGTCCGAAGACGTCCAGTTTCTCGGCGTCAATGGCTTTGATGGTCCGGGTGGGCGACTCGTAGAAGACCTTGGACATGATGAGCACCCTGATAAGATGGATCTTCGTGTCAATGTTGATGGGGCTGTTCCCGACATAACGCGACCCAAGCGACTTCCCGCCAATAGCAATGTGAGACCGTATCTCGGCGCTGTCGTTCAAGTCCGCGTGGATGAGGGCACCCAGTCAGCGGAATGACGATGTGCGCTTCAGTGGCTTGCCGGTGTACGAGATGGTGGCGTCAGGTGTCAGCGGCCTGGGCAAATCATAGTGATTGCTCATCAACCAACAATCGCCATTGCTTGATCATTGGACACAAACGTAGACTGCGACAGTTTCAATATTGGCGTGCGTTGTCCTTTCTATTAAGTCACTGTCTTCTGAAAAACAATGTACCTCCTGACCGTCATTTGACCACACTTGTTAGGTTGCGAGCGAACGGTTTCAGATCGATCAGATGTGTCATGCTAATGCTCTCTAGTTTTCTTGAGCAGCACATATTGAAAAAAAAATTCTTTTGAAGGAATTACAATGTTGATTATTTCTATTAATAATACGAATTTTGACTGTTTCTATTAAAACATATTATTACCTGGAAAAATTAAATCGTTTTGCCTCAAGTCTCGGCTGAAACTTTGCCATAAGATGAAGAAACGTGCATGCAACTGTTGAGAACTGTAGACAGCAGCTGCACAGCAACCATTGTTCCGTGCACAGCAACGACGGCAAAATAGTTAGAATATCCTTTCGTGCGGTACGCTCTATAATAGCTAATTTTAATTCAATTCATACTAATTTAATCTTGATATAAATAAATTAATTAATTTGTAAAATAATTTTCGAATAAAACAGTTGATTACGCGACCATCTGTCCGATGTTGCCAAATGCACGCGAGGCCATCTGTGGTCATCTTTTCTTTACCTGCATCTCAGACATGAAGTAGCATTGGATACATAGAGCATTGGATTAGATATAGTCACTGGATACGTAGCGTTGCGTAGTAGATCTATGCCTTTTCTTTAAGATCGTGAACGGACGTGTTGACCTGCAGCTGTCAGAGGTCACGATTTTCGCGTGTCGGTACAGTAGCTGAGGCTTTGTATGCATATTATCTCGATTGAATGGAGCTTTGCAAGAGTCGAATTCTGATTTTCATTGGAAGTCATGCAACTATGATGTAGACACGCAGGTGAAACGTGTTTTGTAATTGTGCAATAATTTTGGGTCCTTTGACACACTAGAAGTGCCGCTCGGAACACAAGTATCACGCGACAAAAGAAATAGGAGAAAGAACTCTCTACAAAGTGACAAGAACTCCTGTGAAAGTAGTGCGAGATCATTGTAAGTATCGCGCTCACGTCTGAAAAAAGCTCACTCGTCAATTCGCCAAACAGGTGTCACTGTCCTGCAGGAAATGTGGCGCGACCACGCATAAAATAATTTTGAGCCATTTACACCCACCCAAAGTATATAGTTGCTATTGCAGTGGAACTGTGCTGTTCACAAGAAGCGAAGCAAGAAAGCAGCAGTCTTTTGAGGGTTTGTTGATTATTATAAATTTACGATCTGCAATATCTCGTTTTGCTACTCTTGTGAGTGTGCTAATTGCCAATTCGTTTTAATTGAAATAGTTTGCTAAGATAGCGAGAAAGAAAGTTGAGCAATTTTGAAGAATATTGTTAAGAGAAAAAACAATTATGAAGTTTTTGTTGCCGTAACCAACTTATTCATCTGTGTGATCTGTTGTTAAACATAGTTAGTACGAACAAAACAAGGTCTTTTCAGCCACTTTCCAACGCTACACGTGTTTGCTACTCAGAATAGCAGAACTGGACTTTGGACTTTACGTCCATTTTTGTACCGCGTGGAATACCGAACAATAGCGCAAGGCCCGATTCAACCAATCACAGGACAGCAGAAGCTACGTCACCCTGATGGTTGAATTGAGCAGGACTGCATAATTATGTGTAAATTTGGACGTCCCCAGCGCATCGTTATTGGCGGAGTTGACTGTACCTGTAATAATTATAATAAATCTAATTTAATATAAATCTTTAAACTATAATTAAATTTATTAATATACTGTAATGTTTAACCTATGTACAGGTACAGTAAAACTTGTTCATAATGGCCACACTTGGGACCAATGTAAAATGATCTTTATAGACAGGTGGCCTTTTTGTCCAGGTTGGTTTCTATAGAAAGTGTCATTTTGGGGTTGCGAAGAGTGGCCTTTTATACAAAGGTGGCTGCTCTATAGAGGTGGCCGCTCTATAGAGGTCGCCGTGTGTGTTTGTGTATAACTTGTATTAGCTTATCAGAATTACAGAATATA
>OFHS01006354.1:0-10233 GCA_900245855.1 Calvadosia cruxmelitensis | reverse complement strand
GCCTGGTGAATAGCTTCCTGTCGCTTTCAGCGTGGAACTGTCTTTCATTCCCCTTTGCCGATTTACTTCTTGTCTTCGTAGAAAATGTCTCCAATTTGAGCTTTTTAATCGGGTCATGAAAATCCACCTCATTTGAAGTAAGTCGACCAGTAATGAATCTCAACAGAGNGCTTCCTCTCCTTGATCTTTTGCGCTTTCCAATGATCTAGAACAAGATGCCGTAGCAACCACGCCTGAGCTAATGTTGATGAGTTGTTCAGGAGGATCAGAGAAAGGATTCATCATTTCCTTCAGACAATCGATAACGGCGCCGACAAACTTATCGCCCTCTTTCGTTCGTGACCTGTCGAGGTCCTTCTTTCCACGCAGTCCACTGTGGAGGCCAGCCATGTCTTCGCATTGTCTCGTAATAGCTGCACGCTCTGGTTGGGATAAAATCCAGCGTTGAACGGCATTCCTATTTAGAGTATAGCCACGGATTCCACCTCGCGTCTTACTTTCTCTATTGATCGTTTGCTCAATTGCCTGGTCGCAGGCAATGGCAGAGAACCCATACCTCGTTTGCCGCTGAACAGTCCAATTTCCTTCCATGAAGTTTTTGTTGGTCAGCGGGTGCGTTGTAGCGAGGTTCATCATCTCAAGCCAATAGGAAGGTAGAAATCTTGCGTAATTAATATGATCGTACGAGAAGAACCAAGGCATCATCGACCGAACAGTTGACAGATGAAGGGACCAATTGGATGTTCTTGTTGCCCTGATGAACTGTAAAAGCAAACCGATCATGTCAATGTAGGACGACCAGAATGCAAATGTCTTGCTTTTAGCGCTTTGCTGACTAACATAGTCTTGGTAATCAGTGAGAAAGTCTTTCAGCGGATCAGATTTCAAGATTTCGTCAAATAATAGCGATGGATATGCCATGCATAGCTGTTGCACTTGTTCCAGGAATCTCTCCTGCTCTGCCAGTGAGATGGAGTCAAGAAAAGACTGGAGACGCAGCTTGCCTAGCGCTTCAAACATGACTTTATGGCAACGGATGCTTCTGTTGTAATGTCTGCCATCAATGACTGCATTGGCAGAGCCGTGGGCAACAAGTCCTGACTCAACAATAACGTCAAAAAGGCCGGCATCTCTAAAACGTTTTCCAACAACAGAAAGGAAGCTCAACGATGTGTGGAACTCTCCTAGGCGCAATACCAAACGTGATGAAAAGCAAGGCGACTGCCATCGAATTTCCTGTGCCTTGGCGTAAATCGCGAGATCAAAAACTACTACGAGTTCTTGCAATGCTAATTTATCAGCCGTAGAGCAACTCTTAGTTAAAATGGTGTAGACAGTATCCATTTCTGTAGGAGACGCTTCAATTACAGGTAGGTACGTTATAACAGACTGAACGAGCTGATCTTTCTGCAACAGAGAATTGAAGCCTGTCCACACTGGTACTTTGCACTCTGACTCGTTTAATGTCTTCATTGCAATGTAAGTGAAGTCCGTGCGTTCCCCAGTGCGCTGATGGTGCTCTAATTGAGAGCCAGAGTACATTTCCTCGTTGCAATTTAGCAGTGGACCATGTCGCTTTCGTCGACTGTACGGGAGTGTTCCGCATGATGGTAGCGAAAGTTTGCGCTGCTTTTTTGCAATGTGCACTTCACATGGCTCTTCTTCGGCTGGAATAGACAGTTTCTTTTGTACTATAATTCAATTAGTGTGGTGTGTTGTGCCGTGCCCTGTCACTGTTTCTTCGCTAAAGTCGATGTTGTCCCAAACAAGCATCGTATGCTCCATCTGATGGCATCCTTGAGGAATCTGATTCTCTCTGCTGATTTGCAACTGAGCCAGAGCGGTCTCAAAAGCTACAACTGTTTGACTAGATACACAATGGTCAAACTTGTTTAACAGATCAACTAATTTTGATGAACCTGTCAGGTGTTTTGCTGCTATTCCAAGAGCATATGATTTGGGGGATGGCTTCTTCCCTTTCGACATGACATAAATGAAATCTTGCAATAAAGACAGTAATTTTAGATGACATGCGCTTGACGTTTCCACAAAACTTTCAAGTGTTGGCTCGTCGGATTCCCCCATAGCCCAGGCAAAGAAATTATACAGGGGTGCAGGAACACTCGCTTCTGCATTGGCTAAATTTAGATCTTTTGATGTCGGTGGCCATGATGAAAGTACTCCTTTCGACTTTGTGATGTCTTGACGGAGCATCATTGCTGCATTGTACAGGATCTGCAAGTTACACTGGGAGGTACCTTGTGCGCGAAGCTCACCTATTGGTTCATCGCAACTGTCAGAGTCGGATTCACTGCTGTCGTTTTCTGTCGTTGAAATTGCCTTCTCTGCAAGATCACCAACTGGCAGGCTATCGTGGTACACAAGTTCACTCGTGTACTGCTTCCGTGAGCGATGAAATGACAATTGCGGATACTTTTTTTGCAATCTTTTCTTCAGGTTATGATTTCTAGGAAACCAAGCAGCAAAAATGTATGATGTTATATGGGTATCAATGAACATTTATGGATCATATTGTGAACTAATTGTATTATTGGTGAAATCGCAGCAAGTACATAATTCCTTGCTTATGAGAAGCAACGGAATAAGAACACAATCATCTGGAATAGATACGTCTTACTCACTATAATTCTTGGTTTAATACGTAGCAAAATCATGTTATCTACTGAATAATTCAGCTCTTTCAATATTAACATGCGTATTATGTCAAGCAACGAAGGTGTGACAAATCAGGATTCATCATGTATCTCATTACACAAAATTCGTACCTGTAAGTGGATGCGTCTTTATCTTCTGTGCTATGTACAGCTGCGATAAACAACTGCTTAAGGCGATTCATGCGCATTATCTCGTTGTTTAGTATTATTTTCTTCTCTATAATATCTTGGCAGAACACTTCGAATCCTCTTTGAAAGGGTTTAATCTTCTTGGGTGATCTGTAACACCAAAATAAAACACGTGATAATGCTACTCAAAATGCGCACATTTGATAAGCAATCTATTAGTCTCTTTCTACCTGGAAAAACTTTTATTCTTCCGATAGAAAGACTTCGTATATTTTTGATAACAGTCCCGATGGTATCTGACTTCGATAGCAACGCAATCTTTATCTCGAATGTGCACCAAGATGTTTTCATCTCCTTTGTTCTCAGCTGCTGTTCTAAGCATACCTGCGCAAAAAAGGTGAACATCATTCTCATCATTAAATCATCCGTTCAATTCCATCCACTGAATTACTATTGAATTTGCTATTTTCTTTGGATTTCACGTTACGCGACGTTTTAAGAAAGCTTATACCTATTTAGCACCACTCGTTCTGAATTCATTTTATCTTCAATTGATACCTTTTCCACATAATATTCTCAAATTCTCTTATTGCGACCACTTTTAAAACTAGTGATATTTAATTATCTCGTGCGACTATGTGAAGTAGTCTCTGCTACAGCCTACATCATTTATGAACCCTTACCGGCATCCTTTGTTTCAGCCAAAGATAGTTTCTCTTTTCTTCGCTTTCCTCCTCGTTGAAAAGAGCGGCTCTCTTTGCCACAAACGATGCACAACTTTGGCAGAACATGACTAGACCGACAATCTGCATTTCTTGATTGCCTTCTACTCGTTCTCGTTTTCTTTGACGGCCCTGGCTCTGCATCTGCGTCATTGTTGGCATCAGTTTCTTGTTCAGCTACTGTTTTCAAAGAATTCTCAGCTTTTCGCTTGGCCCTTGCAATATCTCCAGTGTTAGTAAATGATGAGTAACACTCTCTGTGATAGCCAGTGCTATCATCCAACTCCTCAAGCTGCAAGGCCCAAAATGCACTACTTCTCTCTGCAGTATCTCGCCGAGCGCCTGAAAGTTCAAGCCATGCCTTCGCGCAGATCTTCGCTTTATCAAAACTGATCGACGAAAATCGTGTTATCTTCGATACTGCATCATTTCGACAGTGCAAAATGCAAGTCATATCGTCATGATGCAGTTAGTTATTGAAACGCGCTGGTACTATAATTATATTACTGCCTCACAAAACGAACATCTCCAAGGTTGAGGCAATGAGAACGAAGTGAAATAAAACTTGAGACAACACGCTCTCGGCTACATAGTTGGTCTTAAATTACCGATTGCATGCAAATGATGTTCACAAGCCAGTGACTTAATGCCTGGTAACACGAGCTTGACATAATGAGCTTTGACGTCAAGTGCAAGCATGATTTCTTCATATCAATTCGCACCTACGTAACTTCTCCGGTCAATGCACAAAAGCTCAAGCTATTCCAAGCTAGCAATGACCTTGAAGCATTTACAATTTATTGGAATGCATTCAAACAAAAAAATGTGTATGCATTAGCGTGACAAGCGTTGTAAGCAGAGAATCATTATCATGGTTGGACTGTTAGAGTTATGGTTGCCGTAGCAACGTGCGCTGCCATCTTCGTTGAACCGCACTTTCAGCGCGACAAAGAGGCTCAACCGCCAAATTTTAAAACAATCATCATGGCGGATCGGTCGCAGCTTGGCTCCCTTCGTTGTAAAGAAAGGCAGAAAATGTTTACGTTGTGCATGGATTGCAGGATGCAAACAACTAAATTCGTGCTAATCTATACTTCTATAACATAATTGGAAGATTTCATGCAGTTCCACGGGGTGCGTAACAAGATGTGTTTATTCTTCGTTTATCCTCATAACGCACGGTGGCCTATTACACGATACTGGATTGCTAGCGGAGCGTCACACGTTTCATGCCGGATAGGTCTTCGAATTACACGACGCCGCTGCAATCCGGTACGCTACGCTCGAGTTAGCGGAGCGAAAATGACTCCGCTGGCTATCCGGGATGAAAAGTAATCCGGTACGCCGCGTCGTCGGGTAATCTGCAGCAATCCGGTACATGCCCTCCGCAGACTCACTCACAGTAGAATATTTGCCTGGAAGTGGCAATTTGGAGAACTTTCTGAAGTCTTCTTCGAGCAACGCCATTACAGCTGTAGTTGCTTCTTGTTTGCTTGTCTCGCTGTATATTTTGCTATTTGTTGAGAATGGATTTCTTGTTGCATGCGCTTCAGTTACCTGTGGTCACTTCAAACATGAGCGGAGCAGAGCGGATCACCGTGTAATCCTGGCCGAAACGGTATGACTTTGACTCCGATTGCGCAAGACCAAAACGATACGAAAAGCAATCCGGTATAGTGTAATCTGCGCCTGACTTTGATGTTGTTTTTGTTGAAAATCTTGTAGAGTTTATTTTGTGCCGGGAAGTGTTTTTGATGAGGTTTAAGAAGACTTTGCCGATTTTTGAGCTGACGCTTTTGTTGTAAGGGGGGTTGAACCAAGTAATTTGCCTTCGTCTGTTTCTGTTTGTTTTCCTTGTGTTGTGAGCAGTGTGTTGTTTGTACCCAAAATTTTCCTCATGGCCGCTGGTGATCTTGTTGCGCCTGGTTGGAAGAGAAGATGGGCTAGAGCATATTGTAATGGATTTTGGATCTGGCAATAATCGAAGATTTATCAACGTAACTGGACTCGGTTCAGCACTCGAAGAAAAGCGAGATGGTTTGAAAGATGCTCTCATTGGCTTACATGCCTTGACTGGATGCGACTTTACTTCCTCCTTCTTTCGAAAACAGAGGATTAGACTGCTGGATAAAGTTGAAAGTGGCAGCCTACAAGATGTCCTGGCTGTACGTTCTTTTCGAAGAAGTAGACAAGATTTCTATTTCGAAGTTTGCTAGTCAGTCATTATACAGTAAAAGGCTGAAAACATTGAAGACGCAAGGTACGAGGAATTTTACGGCTCAGCAAACCAAAAGGAACTGGGCAGCTTAGCGGATTCCAAAGGATTAATTATGCTGCCTTGGCTACTTGTGGCAGAGTCTTACAGAAGCATGTACAAAGACGGGACGACTTCAGTAGCGCCGGTCACGTTTTAACGCGCTCTTCAAGTCTATCAATTTTGCATAGCTTATTTTATCCGCTCTGCGCTTTATAATAATGAAGCAGCTGTTATGCTGTCTTTTATCGTTCTAACCAGTTTGTACTCTTTTTACATCTGTTTTTACCTTGGAACTTGCGCGTCAATGTTTTTGTTTTCAATTTTTGAAACGCTGTTGATACTCGAACATGGAGATTATCGCTCGATGGCTTGCCTACGATAGAGAATTTTTGCTCGGCCTGCGGGACAGGGGAAATATGCCGCCTTCCCTCTACCTACCAAGAAAGAAACCTTTGCGATCGCATTCATGGCAGCATTCGCACCGCAGGAAAAGAGGAACTCGAGCGGGGAAAAAGGGAAGACTTCGCAAAGTCCAACAAGATGGAAAAAGTCAAGAAATCCCACCACAACAGAATGGAACCCCTAACGACCATCCAATTAATTCAAAAGAAGGCAGACAAGACAATAGTGGGAACCTACATAAAGAAACCAGCAGCGCGGATCTGCGGATTACCCTCCGAGACCGTGACGTTGAGATTGGGTCAACAAATCCCATCAAAGCGCCCGCAATTAAAATATCAACCTTCAACTGCCGTACGCTAAAAGACAACTATCAACTGCAAGAACTAGTGGCATTGGCGAAAGAGCAGCAAATAGACGTAATCGCCCTTCAAGAGCACCGCAGAATCTTATCTACCGATATGGCAAGTGTCGGCTATGGTTTAGGCTGGACGGCTCGCCTTGTTTGCGCCAGACCGGCTGGACAAGGTGGAGTGGGGTTCATTCTTTCCCCGACAGCTGAGAAAGCCCTCCTGAATTTCTACTAAGCCCACACACGTATTGCATCCATCACTGTTCAGCTGAAACAGAATAGACTCCACATCATGAACTGCTACATGCCAACTGCTGCACAGCCTACAATGGAGGATACGAATATCTGCATCGACATCATAGATCAGCTCCACCGCAGCAAACCTCAGCGTGACATCACAATAGTAGCGGGAGACCTGAACGCCGATCTGCACATCGATGAAAACGCAGTAAGGAATAAGCACATCCACCATCAGACAGTATCCGCTCACACTGACGCTATCGCTGACTTCGTTGCCAGCAGTGGTTTGATAGCAGCCAACGGCGTTATGAGGCAGAGACAGAATCGGCTAGTCACTTTCTTCGGCCCAAAGAAGCGAAAAGCCAGACTAGATTACATACTGATTGGTGAGAAATGGCAGCGCCTTCTCAAAAGGGTTACCACCTGCCGACTGAAGTGTATCAAGTCCGACCATGCGATGGTAACTTGCGCTCTAACTCTGAAACTGTGGAAGCCGCGCCGACACCGAATACATATACAACCGCTGTGGCGAGCTCTCCGTAACCCTGCCACCCGACGAAGGTTCGTCGGCGCAGCACTCAACCAATACAAAGGAAACAGTGGATACGACGCCTACTGTAGAGCTCTTCCACACGCAGCGCAAACAGAGCTTCCAAAGCAGAAGTCCGCACAAGTCCGACGATGTGCCTGGGAAGACGACCAAGAAATCAAATCATCCAGGGTGCGGCTGAAGGCAGCAGTACATCACGAGGATAAAGCTAGGCTCGAACTGGAACTAAAAGAGACCTACGCCCGAGTTCAAGACGCCCATATTAACAGAGTTGCCATGGAGATGTCACATCACCACGAAATCGGTCGTAGCCGCGACGTCTTCCGTGCCATTGACGACCTCACTTGCAGAAAGCGGAAGCCACGTTCCCTCATTGCCGCAAATAGCAACCACGAACGACTGGCCATAATACGAGACCACTACTCCAGCATTCTTAATGCAAACTCACCAGGAACGGAAGTGGCCCCACCGCAGGACATACCCGACGCTCCACCAATGAGCACCCAACCAATCTCAGACGAAGAATTAATGCGTGCCTGTCAAGCAACCCAGTGCGGCAAGGCCGCAGGAGTAAATGAGCTGCCGTCAGACGTACTACACCTCGGCCCACTGTCACGCCTGCTTCTGCCAACACTAAATGCAACCTTCAACGGCACCAGCGAACCACCAGCGTCATGGAGAGAATCCATCATAGTCTCCATCCCCAAGAAGAGCAGCAGCACTACAATGAAAGATCAGCGGGGACTTACGCCTATGGTCTCCAGCGCTAAGCTCTATAACAAGATCTTGATGTCAAGGCTACGAGAGCGCCTGGAGGATACTCTCCAGCCCTACCATGCTGGCTTCCGAGAAGAACGAGGCACTGTAAAGCAAATTCTTTTGCTTCGCATCTGCATCGATCATTGCCGCACCAGAAAGCGGGACGTGTGGATCATTTTTGTGGATTTCCACAAAGCGTTCGACTGCGTTGATCGCCACGCCCTCCGCATCATTCTCATTTTCTATGGTGTAGACGAGTGGTTTGTCAACGCCATCATGACACTCTACACGAGCACGCACGCCTTCGTTCGCTCCACCGCAGGGAATACTGATCGATTCGAAACCACGTCTGGCGTACTCCAGGGAGACACGCTCGCGCCCTACCTATTCATCGTGATAATGGACTACATCTGCCGGACCTCGCTATTTCTTGAGGACGGGTATACGGTACGACGAAGATTGTGCAGAAGGAAACAGGCGGTGAAACTCCCGGCGCTAGCATATGCTGATGACGTTGCCATCATTTGCGACACTGCCGCTGCTGCCCAACGCCAGCTAACAAGTTTCCAGATTGCGGCCAAGGACATCGGGCTGCAGCTCAACAAGCAGAAAACGAAGGTGATGCACATCGGAGACCAACCAGCAACCGCCATCACGACCATCTGTGGAAGAACTCTCTCCAGATGTAAAGAGTTTTGCTACCTCGGCTGCGAGATTTCAGACTCACGCTCAGGATTCCAGAAACGCCGTCGGCTAGCATGGATCGCTGCACGAAAGCTGTCTGACGTGTGGAGATCGGACGCCAGCACACAAGTCAAAATGCGCCTTTTTGCTGCTTGCGTGGAGTCGGTACTCCTGTACAGTGGCGAGAGTTGGGCCATGACGGCTATGTTATCGAACGAGATTGACGCCAGCCACCGCGCTCTCCTAAGCTTCGCACTTGGTATCCGATACCCCACGATCATAACGAATACCGAACTATACCGAATGTGTGAAGCCTGCAACTACAACACTGCGAGCCAAACGACTCATGCTTCTTGGCCACGTGAGCCGCAGACCCAACATTCCCTTGGCAACAATCCTCCACCCTGACCACCAACCGAGCGAGCCATATCGCCAAGGAGGAGCACTGCGGACAACCCACACCGAAATGATTCACGAAGATGTCGCGTCATTGGGCCTGTCTCCTCGCAGCTACACTTGCGCAGCCAAGGATCGCAGCCGATGGGCGAACTTAGTTCACGGAAGCAGATGAGGGACGATTATTTTACTAAAGCACTCCTCTCCTCTCGGATGCTAAATTTTCGTATACATTACATGTAAAAAGAGCCCATTTTGCTGCCAGAATGTGGCGCAGGGCACACCTGGCGACTCCAACTGTGCAGAATCCTGACGACTATGGCTGGAAACTTACAGAGGGTGGGTTTCAGCCAGAATGGTTTGATGGATGCCCTGTACCAGAGTCTCTGACCACCGAGGATATGATTTGTTTCTCGAGAAAAAATGCCTCACGACAAATTTGGTGTACATTGCACACGCTTCAACAGAAGAAGACCCGGAAGGGAAACACTACATCGGCCTAACAGAAGGCCCGTTCAAGCAACGCCTCGCCCAGCACAAACTCTCTTTCAAGCACGAAAAGTACAAAAATAGCACGGAACTTTCAAAACACATCTGGAAACTAAAAGAACAAAAGCAAAAATTCGACACCAAATGGACCATTCTTTCGACAAACGCCGCTTACAGCAACACCTCCAAAAATGCCACCTTTGTATTTCCGAAAAATTCCTGATCATCACTTCAAAGAAAAGAAACCTCCTCAACGAAAGATCAGAACTGATTTCAAAATGCCGTCACGAAAATAAATTTTATGTAAGAAACAACAAAGCATCCGACAAACACAACAAATGAACAATGAATAGAACAATAGCCACATTCCATTGACTGTAAATTAGGTATAAATATATGGTGTGTAATCGTAGAACAGCATTCGCCTGAATGATCGCAATAGCGTGAAACTTTGAGTAGCGAGAACTTGTGTGCTCTCTGTCTCCAACAATAGTAAATCGCTCTGCCTCGCTGCATCGAGCACTTTATATGAATGTGTGGAACAAATCACTATTGATTAACTATATATATATATATATATA
>OFHS01006352.1:0-10235 GCA_900245855.1 Calvadosia cruxmelitensis | reverse complement strand
AATCAATCAATCAATCAATCAATCAATCAATCAATCAATCAATCAATCAATCAATAGATTTATTTAAACTCGCATTTCATTGTCGTACACGGATAGCATATCACAGTTACCCCGAGGGGTACGTTTTATAAAATGACGAGTAGCTGGAGCCAAGTAATAAAATACAATAAATGAGACTATAGCAATGGCGGATAAATGAGAATAAAAACTTTAAAAGAGGGCAAATTAAAAAGAGGCTAAAATTGAACAGATCGATGTCTTGAATGGACTTTTTAAAAACGGATCTGCTTGTGGAGTTTAAAATGTGACGGTGAGAAGTGGAGAGCGAGTTGTACAGCCGAGTAGCCAACACGCAGACTGAGTTCTTCTTGTAGGCTGTGTTGCACACTGGGATTTTGAAATCGCCCAACGTGGCTGATCTGGTCCTGCCCATGACGTAAGAGAATAGCTCCTGGATGTAATTTGTGGCTCATTCGTGTTTGACGTCATGGCACATAACCAGTGTGGCAGCAGTACTCCTGTGTCTGAGGGAGGTAAAGGGTAGACCGAGGGCTTAGAAGCAGTCAGCGGATGGAGTTGGTTTTCTTAGACCGAGAACGAGACGATTAATTTGTCGCTGTGTTGTCCACTGGTCGTATCCTGTCCTTCGTCCGCTGTTCGTCGTGATTGGTCTCTGTGGAATCGTTTACACGTCGTCTATTGTTCCTGTCGCCTCGTCAAAAGTATGAAGTCACCGTGTGCAAGTCCTTGGTCTTCAATCGTCGTATCCTGTTTATTGTTTTCTGTGGACTATTGTTTTGTTGTAATGATTTCCTTCTTCTTGTCAATTTTAAATCCATTTCATATTAACGTGCTTATACAGCATGTAACTTTCCCCTGTTTATTATGTCTGTGCCCCATGAAAAAAGCCAATGGCTTATTGGGTATCACAATAAATTATGATGATGATGATGATGATGATGATGATGATGACGGACACTCCTCGCGAGGCACTTGTCGAGTCGCTGTTGATTTCCTTTGCAGAGTCCGCAATGTAGAAGAATGGCGAACTCTAGCTGGGGCAAGATGAATGTCTTTATTATGGCTGTTTTGATGTGAGAAGGAAAAAGTTCCAAATTCTAGCCATTGCTCCTGCTTTTGAAGTGACAGATTGGCAGATTGTGCTCACATGACTGTTGTAAGTGAGTGCTGGATCAAGAATGACACCAAGGATCTTGATCTGGTCTTGTCGATCGATTGCCATTCGTCCCATTCTGACAAATATCTTATTGGAATTTTTGCCGAGAGTCAAGAGCTGTGTTTTGCCATGATTCATGTCAAGATGATTCCGTGCTGCTGAATCAGGTGGTGATGGAGTCGAGGTCTTTCTCGAGCTCTTTTGACAGTTTCATATGGAACGCCAGGACTGCCATATGTGGTCGCTTTTCAATCGGTGACATGCTTTTGTCTATCGCAGACGTGGTATGATGGATTATTGATGGACTTTGATGGACTATTGAGGGATTTCCTGAATAAAGTCACACATACACATATAGTACAATAGGGTGCGAATATTACAATTGCTGAAATACATGACCATGAGACGTATTGTGTTTATTGGGAAGGGACATGCGTCATTCATGATTCACCATTTCAGCTCACATTCCGGGAGCAGCGAAGCGTTTTAATCGTATTGGGCTGCTGAATTCTTTCTTCGAGTTTAATCAATTGTAGTCTTTACAGCTATAGCCTTTGCTTTCAATGCTTCATAAGCTTATTTGAGATGAAAGCACAGCACTAAGCTTCTTGCGTTAAACTAACATGTTTTCATGGCATGCAAGTCTGTGAAAGGACGAGAACAAAGTGTGTTCGTCGCAATTTTCTGGTAGATTCACTTTGGAAACTTCCGGTTTCTTTCATATTTTAGTTCTTTTGTTTAATTTTCTGAATGTTTAATTTTTGAATGTTTAATTTTTAATTCGAGCAACGACAGCGTACCCCAGCTGCATCGTGGGAGCCTCGCTTTCAGACATGTGGCTTCGAGTTTGTTCCACAACCAATTATTTTTTGATAGCCAAGACGTCTGCACAAGTGCACATGCAAGAAAGATTTACTCACTTGAAACCCAAAAATGCACGTGGATTGCTCTTGGTGAATTGGGGATCCTGGATTGAGTAGCTCACATGTTCTGTTGATTTTTATCATGATCATAATTATTTATCGCAGAAACTATCACAATTTTATTCTACTACCAGGTATTTCGCGACAGATCCACGTACTAATAATCTACTCTGTAATCCCATGCAGTTTGAAAATTGCATTTTCTACAGCCTCTTAGTTTGCATTTACATTTTTGTTGCAGATAACTATCTGACTTGCACTGCATTCTTTCAACCTCTATTTCAAAACTTTCCTTTTTACTTCAGATTAAGGAATACTTAATTTAACATAAGCACTATCGCCATCGCCTGCAAGGCGTACCTTTTGGAGATTGAGGTCTTCGATCCCTTGCGTGGAAGCAATGTGAGGGAGGGCGCAGATAGAGACTTTGGCGAAGTCTTCTACCTCAATCTCTCCAGCAAGATCGTCTGCTGTGGATGGATCCTCCGGAAAACGCGAGAAGCAGTCAACGACGGTGTGCTTCGCGCCAGGGCGCCATTCCGTTTTAAAGTAATAGCTTGCCAGCTTTTCCTTGAGGCGAATGATCCGTGGGGTGTCGATCATATCTAATGTTTTGTGATTTAAGATCGACTCCAAGGGGCGGTGGTCAGCCAGGAGGTCAAACTTGGATCCCTGAACGAACAGTTTGCATTTCCGAACTGCTCAAACTACCGCGAGTAGTTCTACTTTGATGGCCGAGTACCGTGACTCGGTGGGGGTGACGAAACGCGACCCACATTGCAACAGCCACCAGGTGGTGTCTTCCTCATGTTGCCATAGAGCGAATCCAAGACCTTTCGACTGAGCGGCATCAGTTTCAAGACGCAATTTGGCTCCGTGGCGAAATTGGAAAAGGTTGCGAGGGTGAACAAGTGCCTTGATGACCGTGTCAAAGGCATGCTGCTGATGGCCCTCCCAGACGAAAGCGGCAGAGCTAGAGAGGAGTGCGCGCAGGTGCTGCATTAACTCAGCAATCTCGGCTGTGAATGCCTCGAATTGTTGAACAAGTCCACAAAAGGAACGCACGTCAGTTTTCGAGGTGGGAGGCGGGAAGTTGCGCAGTGCTTTTGCCAACTCTGGGTTAACCGAGTACCTGCCTTCGTCGATGAGATAGCCACACCATTTGACTGTGGGCTGGGCATAAACAAATTCTTTCCTACCCAAAGTGATGCCAGCCGTGCGGCAACGCTCGAGGACCGATCGAACTCGCTTCTCGTGTTCTGTCTTATCTTTGTCATAGATGAGGTAGTCTTCGACTACTTTGAGCACGTTGTCGAGGCCAGCAATCGCTTCGTCTCCAACAGATATGCCACTGCTTTCGACAGAAACCAAGCCCATTCATGTTAGATTTACTGTCTGTCAAAATGGGTTCAGTCACGGGCACGGCTGCAGGGCGAAGTTTTGAATCTAAAAGAATAGAGATTTCCAGCCCTACTGTAGCTTTGTTTCTGATTCCGTCCTGTGTCATGACTTCCATCCCTTTTTCACTGGCAGTAATCTATCGGGAAGATCGACTTTCTGAGATCGATATTTAAGCCTTCCCATGTCACATTAAAAAGTCATTTGCCATCTTATTTTCTCATTGAGCTCTGCCCACATATGGAACATTGAATCTAGCGAGATGGGAATTCAAAATTTGTAGATTATTTTAGATCTGTCAGTGGCACGTTAACACGTTGAGCAAATAGTGACGAGCATGCAGCAACCACCTGGGATCAGTTCACATTATTTTCAACATAGTGTTATGATTAGTAGCAGAAGATTAATTTAAACAAGAAGTGTCATACAGATATTACGAGAAAGATAAGAAAATTGATAAGAAAAACTGTTCCCAGGAAAAATCCCAGGAACAATCGAAGCACCTCTTTACGATGAAGAGCACTACTGCCCTATCAAATCCGTTGCTAGATGTGAGTACAATGAATCACCTTCTGGATCAATTTCCAGATATTTCATTTTTCAAAATTCACATGATTTGGCGGGACCCATCTTGGTACAGTATACGAAAGTTCAAACAATTAGTGTTCTATCTATTCGTGCAAGTTGTAAAAACTAATTCCTCATCTCTACGATTAATTGATTTGTAATTTAGGACACTCTTCCTACACAAGGAACTCGCAGCATTACATCGGGTAATATGACATTGTAGGGTACGTAGGTTGAGGCATTTTACGAATGAATAGGCGAGTGTGAGATTGCGTTGAATATGCAATTGTGGCAGATACGACGGAGGGTAGCCAGCCCGTCCGAGAGCTCGAGAGTACACATTGCAAGGGAATGGAGTTACGAAATATCAGATATTTATAGTGACTGAAGCAGGGCGCTGATTTCCGGTTTGGGTTGTGACGTGAATGCCGGATGAGACCTCCATAACAGTCATAATTGTTTGCAATTCTTGCTCAGAAAACGCAGCTATACAAACTAGCCAATGCATACACAACCTTCATGCAATTCATGGTATAGCAGAAGATAATTACAATTCAAGCATAGCTTTCTATCAGTTGCTTCAATATATATCACTATTGACAACGCTTAATTATTGTTGACTTGCTGTTAAGCTATTGTGTATTTTGGTACGCATTAAATTTCTCATTTTGATATGTCCTTATTGTTTCAGTTCGACCGTCCTGGACACACTTAATGGCTTACAACATCTTACAATTACTACATCACTCGCTGCTCTCCTTCTCATTTGATATTTGCTGAATGCGAACTTCGTAATTAAGTGATCAAAACAATAATAATATTAGCTTTAATCTGAATGGGATGAGAAATTATATCCTCCCCAGAAAGCAACAAATTAAACAGAAGCCACTGACGACTGTCTGAATTATATGAATTAGTAACAACAATACATTCATTCAAAAATGGTTTCATGAATTCGTCTTTGGGTTCGCAATATCTATTCTGTAAATTGGCTACTTAAAATATGTCTTGTTATCGCAGTGATCAATTTGGGCTGATCAAATAGTTCTTTCTGCATGAAAGCTCCTATATCATTTGTGACAGTAGACATGTTACTGTTTATAATCGATTTGTTAACAAACTGAATTCGCAGAATTCCTCTATGTGTATAAACATTGTCAAGAGGCCTCCGCCGCATTAGAAAGAATAGGTCTGCATTTGACTTGTCATGGATCTGTTGAAGTGTTCTTTATCCTCTCAGCACTACTCTGTAAGCTATTTGGCCAATTTCTCAACATATCATTGTAATTAGAATTACAATTACAATACATTGCAAAATTGTTACGGTATTTAGATTCTCAATAGCCAATGAAATAGAACGGTCAAAATTGTAATAGATTAGTATTACATATAACTATGGTGACTATTGAAAGCAAATTTTGACAAGGATTTGCTTCTTTGCCAATGTCCTGTGTTAATCAGCTACCTGCAATATTAATAGTAATTGCACGCAAGCGCACAAGGAATGAGCACTTTCAATCCTGTCTTGAACTACCGCCCAATGGACCAATGACACATGATCTGTTTACTTCCTGCTGTCGTTTGAGTGTGTTTCTTGGGCAGTCAATGAGCCATTACATGGTCGTCTCGTGTAACAGGTGGTCGCTAAAGACAGGTTCTCCTTCGGACGGGTTCTACTTAAACTGTAGTTTGATGCAATATTCAAATCAACCGGCGTTTAGGTTTACCCATGCAGAATGAATGCAAAACATTTAATACTCATTTCTCGTGACTTGTTCATAATATTCACAATGAAAAATTTAAAAAAGCCCAGCGCACGCTGCTTGCGGGCGCAGCCCGCTCCGCTAGTAACATCTGAATTCGCAAGATGCTCGCCAAGTCGCCGGAGTGAATGTAGAGCATTACAAAAGTTAGACACCACATTCAGATATGTAATATAATAACGGGCAGCCGAAAGAAGGCTGGATTGGTATGCAGGCATATAATTCTCTCGCAAGCGATAAGTTCCGGGAATGCTCAGTTGAGACTTGCGAGCAAGGATAGGAACGATACATTTTATGTGTTCTCTGAGCAAGAGTAAAAGTAAGCAGCTTGATAATTACTCTGAGTGAGAGTAAGAGTAACTACATTTGAGATTACTCTGAGTAAAAGTGAAAATAAGCCAAATGCTACTCAGAGTATGAGTAAAAGTAAAAGTAAAAATTATTAAGCCTATATAGTCGCCAACAAGTCAAATTCTAAGTCGCTCTCTTCAACAGCAGTAGGCTAAAGTCTATTTTGAGTCTCATATTAGTCAAACAAGATGAAAAAGTTGCTATTTATACCATACGACATGTGATGAATTTACAAATGTCACTGGGCATAATAACAATGTTTAAACGATAACTACGTTCCAATTACAGAAAACTCATTAGTGTCAGTTAATCGCTTATGAAGTGAACAGGAAATAAATTCTTCTGCACTAAATTAAACAGGCGCTCAGATGGAGATGAGAATGCAGCACTGGATGAGATGTCCGAATTGGTCTGGATGAATGAGGAGCAAATAATTAAACAAGAGCAGTTCTTTCAGAGAATGTAAATCTTGATCGCTGAGAATGAGTAGAAGAATGACTAATGCTCCGTTGCAAGTCAACTGACCGTTTGGTGATTTTGCTGTCCAACAGAGGTTTCACTTTCATTCCCTAACAGAATATTTTCTATGATGCGCTATGAATGCTTTCGGCTCAGATTTCGGCAGTGGTTTGCATGGCTTGCATCACAACGATGGATAGCGCCACAAAAATCGATCGTGGAAATACTTGGTGGGATGAAGAGTTGTATATTCTTGGGAAGCTGTGGTTGTGACGTTCAAAAGAAGATCGATTCATTTGGGAGGAAAAGACATATCTTTCAAATCATTGCAAACGATCGACCCACTATCGTGAAATAATTTTGAATGGAGCAAGAAGTATACGCATGCGCCGAGAAAGTTAACCCGGGTTCGACCCCAGTTCTTGTTTAGATTCCAATTTGTGCTATGCAAGTGTAAATTGGCACCGATTTAACCCGGGTTAGCTTAGCCCGGGTTCGACCTGGGTTAGTTGGTGCAGTGTAAATAGGGTTTTAGTATCTTACAGAAGTATCAAATGAAAATTGCCCGGCTTCGTCTATAAACGCTAGAATGAACACGGATAGTCCTATAGTCTGAAAATGACACAGTTATTCTAACTCTTTTATTGTGTATTCAACAAAGCGGAAAACGTAACAGATTCAAAACCAAACCTACGAGAAGGCATTATATAAGCTGCAGAAGGCGGCACTTTTATTGTTTAATTAATGCTTAAGGTGTACAATAGTAGTAAATCTAAGTACTTTGCATTTCTATTGCAATGTATTGCCTACAGTAACTGTGCTAGAAGTGGCTTAACTGTAAGTCCAGCATCTCAGTGTTGTGCTTCATGGTCTTCGAAGACCCATCTTCGTGCCAGTAAGAGACGTGCTCCCTCCTTTCCACTGGTCCCAGATGATACCTTTCCAGCTGGATGGTTGTTGGCCTGGTGGGTAGTAGACACCATTAAGGTTGGAAGGATGGCAATTCCAAAACCACCAGCCACCTTCAAAAATCCTCGCACAGTTTCCGTCCTCAAGTGCATCGTTGTCGTTGTCAAATGTAGTAAAATTCATACCGTTATGCAAAGAAAGTGAATTTCCACCGTCTGAAATACAAAAGACATGATATACTTGCATTAATTGGCAGCTTCAAAGTACCACAAGAGTCGAAGTTGAAACTGTCGGCGTCCGTGTACAGCACCATCCTAAACTGTAGGCTGATATGAAATATTAAATCTGGGTATTGGCCAGCAATATTTGTACAGCGAAAGATGGGAGGTCTAAAACAGATTCAACTAGAAATGTTTGAGCTCTACCGGAAACTATCAAACGATGACATTGTGGTCAAAACTAAGGCAGGGGAAAATGAATTTGAAAAATTCTTAGAGCTGGTTCAAAGAGAGCATTTGTTTTCCGCACGACAACGAGGATCGGATCTGTCTTGCCAGTCATTCCTCGAAAAGTGGTGCATGTGTCAGAGTGAGGGCTTTGTACTTGTCACATGACAGAGTATCTATTATTTGCAAGTTGCCTGCTCATCAGAGTACATCGCGGGTGCTACGTCTAAGAATTTTAACATCGATCAGAAAAATGAACTCGGACTGTTGTACTAGCAAAAGATATAACTAGCTGCATATAGAAACATGCAGTTCATACAAAAATCACTATGCTTCTCTTTTTGAATCTGAATTTGCCAAATTAAATCGGTTTGACAATCCAGACCATATAGAAACTTCTAGAATTTCTATCAGCGTCACATTCCAGCTTTTATATTCTTTCCTTGAATTTGCTATGATCTGCCCCTCAAATGCAATCTCGCAAATAGAATAAGCCATTCATATTACACAGTGTTATCTTCCATTCAGAATTCAATTTATCAAATGTGTAGGCGATAAGATTGCATTCTGTTCTTGAAACTGTTTGCTATAGCACAACAACAACAACTTTCCACAATTTTCTGCTGGTCGGTTAGCTGCGAGAAATTTAAGCCTTGAATGCTGAACGTACAATCCAAGTTTAGTTACGCATGTTAAGATACGTCTGCATATGTCAATGATTCATGCTTGCAAGAGGTGCTGGTCAACAACTAGTCCTTCAAGGTGAGTTTCACCTTTCCTTGAGATGCTAAGACGTGCACTAAAATGTTGTACAGGACGTAAGTAAAAAATCGATTCAAATTCAATGAAATTTTTCACCACATTCGCCAAAGTTGAGCAATCGTTTGTATTAGTGTTTTTAATTTACATGTGTATTCTTAATAAAATAATGTTGCTTAATTCAATAAAATTTTTGCCTCGAAGAAAATTAATTTGACAATGATTGCTTTTCTGAGTATTATATGTAGTTAAATGCAATTTAAATGAGGTTAAACTCGCATCATAATGTCTGCAATCCATGGGGTCGTTGTCGAGGCTTACAGTATATGATTGTGGCACAGCTTGCGGTCTTCGGTATGTCATCAGGCGGTGCATCCTTGCACTTGGTCTCATTGCCACGTGCATGGCCAGAATGGCGGGGTTAGGCAGGAGGTCCTCGTAATAACCATTTCTTGCAAGATCCAGAACATTGGCTTTGCCAGAATTGCTGCATCGGCTGGAAGTCGAACACGAGGCGTTCCACCACAGTAAATGTGGTTGGGATGCGCGGAATTTTTCCCACCCCATCCCTCCCTTAAATCCATAAGTAGATAATAATAGGAATTCCACTGACTTAGCAGTGTGACTGGTGCTTGGTTGTGGTGACAGGTTTGCTATCTCGATTACTGCCATTCGCGGGGAAGCAGCCCCCACCAAACCGATTCTGCTATTCGCATTCATGCAGCTCCCACCAAACCAAGCACTTAAGGCCAAAAATCTTATATATGGTGATGAGTTTAAACTTCACTAAAATTAGACTCTGAATTTTTAATGTTCACTTAATCTTTAAATAGCAGTATATTTTGCTATTTTTAGAAGGTTGTGAGCTTGAGGCTTTGATTTTGTATAGTGAAATACGGCTTAAACACAAAACATGAAGGAGTTCCTCGAAAATATCTTTGTAAGCTAGCTTGGTTGAATAGCAATAAGGACAATCGAGATCAAATGTTCTACTTGTTAGACTGCCTTTTACAAATGAAAATCTTCATTTCGCTTCTGATATGCTTATAATATCTATTAACAATGATTGTCAGCGTCAAAAGACGGATACGCATATATTTGCAACACTTTCACGCACCATAACGCAACAGATAAAGTGTCAGGTCGTATAAAAAGTCAGCCCCGGGGAAAAACGTTATGATTCGAAAGGCAAACCATGAAACCTTGCTAAGCCAAAGTTGTGATGTCGTCAGCTATTTCATTGTACCAATTACGCGACAACGGCATGCTGTTGTCCAGATGGCTTTTTGGGAAGCCACAACAAGCGAATCATAGTCGAAATGTTCAACGGAAAAATTTTCTAAAATTGACCTTTGTTGGAAAGCAGAGTCTCGACCTTCAGTGCCGTGTTTGTTACTGCAGGAAAGTGAAATGAACGTGTCATGCGCCGCCTTTGCTATTAAGATGCAGGCTAGCCACGTACGCGTGTCAACCATTCGACCCA